>JACCGJ010011514.1:0-17886 GCA_013407085.1 Atriophallophorus winterbourni | reverse complement strand
TCAGCATGAATACTCATTGTCCAATCAGAATGCAGTAGCTGTCAATGTGTCTGTCTCTGTATTGTGATTCCCATTATGATTCATATCTTTGTTGACGTGTAGTGAATACACATCTGTTGCTCTGATCTTGACTTTTCTACATGGTGACGAGGATGAACGACGAGAAAACGTCGTATAGAACTGACAACGCCCGATTTAACGGCTTTAATGTTCGACCACCGGCACCACTCAGGATGGAAGATGATGACGGATTGGCAGAAAGATGGAAACTGTGGAAGCAACAGTTTAACGATTTTCGGACGTTGGCGAACCTGACGACAACCGATAAAGAGTATCAAATGGCGACGCTGAGGAATGCGCTTGGTGATCAGGCGACGAAGTTCATACAGTGTCTCACATTTGATGAGAACGAAGATGCAGATGACTGGGAAACAATCATCGCGAAGCTCGATGAACACTGCCTCGGTCAAGGGAACGATACATTTGAACGATATAAATTCAATTGTCGCGTTCAAGGTGCTGATGAGCCGATCGAACATTTCATCCGAGCATTGAAATTAATGGCTGAGACATGCAATTTCTGTAAATGCATGAAAGATAATTTAATCAAGGATCGTTTGATTATCGGAGCACAAAACAGAAGTCTCACGAAGCGATTATTAAAAGAAAGCAACCTTACGTTGAGGCAATGCATAAATATCTGCAAGAGTGAGGAGGCGGCCGAGAAAAAGACAGAAGCCCTCAGAACTCATTCTTGCGAAGACATCAACAGAATTCATGTAGAGAAAACAATCCAGTCGAAAAAAATGTGCAGTTTTTGTGGCAGGAAACATGAATTTAAGAAGGAACTATGTCCTGCGTGGAAGAGAGTTTGTACTCGATGCGGTAAAGCAAACCATTTCGCGATTTGCTGTCGATCTTCTGGGATGACAACGACAAATACACAGCGCTCATTTTCGAATGTCAGTGTCGTTCACGGTGAGGAACAAGTAAATCACATCCGGTCTTCCGAAATCGAGGTAAACGGCAAGAAGGTTCGTTTCCAAATGGATTCAGGTGCCTCCGTTAATCTCATTCCACGTGCCTACGTACAAAATGAGCCCCTATCTGACACGAGAATCGTTTTGCGAATGTGGAACGGCACAACTGTCAAGCCAATGGGGAAATTTACGGCGACTCTGCGCAATCCAATAAGCGGTAAGCATATAGAACATATAATGTACGTTGTTGATGAAAATTTTTTACCGCTACTCGGAGTTGAGGCGATCGAAAATCTGGGACTGATTACTTTTAATTGTATCAATAATATTAATTCGGACATAACAGACATTTGTCAAAAGTATCAGAGTGTTTTTGATGATAAATTGGGGAAGTTGCCCGGACTTTGTAAGTTGTCAATTGATCCGAATGTAACACCGGTCGCCTTACCAATACGTCGTTTACCCTTTGCAGTGAAGGACAGATTTGAGTTAGAATTGAAAAGACTACAGCTCGTTGGGGTCATCAGGAGAGTAGAAGAACCTACTGAATGGGTCAGCCAGGTTACCGTCGTAACAAAGAAGTCAGGTGAAATGAGAATATGTATCGACCCGAAAGCTTTGAACATGGCCCTCAAGCGAGAGTATTTCAGACTTCCGTTGTTAGAAGATACTTTGCCGAGATTGTCTGGTGCTCGATATTTCACGAAAGTGGATCTGTCTTCAGCATTTTGGCACGTGTGTTTGGACGATAAATCCAGTTTTTTGACAACATTCGGAACCCCCTTTGGAAGGTTTCGTTGGCTTCGTTTACCATTCGGACTGAAAGTTTCTAGCGAGATATTTCAAAAACGGCTGCTACAGGCCATAGAAAACCTTACAGGTGTAATTTGTATAGCAGATGATGTTTTAGTCTACGGTCGAACAAAGGCAGAACACGATCAGAACCTAGACAAACTTCTTCAACGATGCCTCGAACTGGGCATTAAACTCAAGAAAGCGAAAATTGAATATTGCACAAATGAGGTAACATTTCATGGTCATGTCCTATCAAGTGACGGCATCAAACCAGATCCTGAAAAAGTGGAGGCCATTAAACACATGCCTCCTCCGACAGATGTCAAGAGTATAGCTCGTTTTAACGGTATGGTGAACTATCTTAGCCGTTTTTTGCCTTGCTTATCACAGATAATGGAACCGATCAGGCGGCTGACACATAAAGATACAATTTGGGTCTGGGGGACACAACAAATACAGGCCTGGGAAGAAATTAAAAGACTCATATCCAATGCACCTGTTTTACGATATTACGACCCCCGATTGGAATTAGTGATACAGTGTGACAGTAGCCAAAACGGTATCGGCGCCGTACTTATGCAAAACGACCAACCTATAGATTTTCGAAGTCGAACGATGAGCGATGCAGAAACTCGCTATGCACAGATTGAGAAAGAACTGCTGGCAGTCGTATTCGCGATAGAAAAATTCAATGATTACACATTTGGCCGAAAGACTATAGTACAAACAGATCATAAGCCTTTGACCACAATAGTGAAAAAACCACTCGACAAAGCACCGCGTCGGCTACAGTCAATGCTAGTCCGACTGCAGAAATACGATTTCGAAATCATTTACAAGCCGGGTAAAACCATGGTCCTTGCGGACACACTATCTAGAGCTCCATTGAAATCCGTAGCCGCTGCTAACCTGGACCTGGTAGAAGTACACTTTACGCTTGCAGAAAGCGATATCAGGTTGCCACGAATCCGACAAACTATGGCTGAGGATGACGAAATGAAGAAGCTCGAGGAACAGATAATCAGTGGCTGGCCAGATAGTATCGCGATGGTTGACGAACTCATTCGACCTTATTACAAAATCCGAGATGAATTATCAACTGAGGATGGGTTGATCTTCCGGGGCGAGCGACTGGTTATCCCACGTTCAGCCCGAAAGGTGATGTTACAGGAGTTACATCGATCTCATTTGGGGATCAACGGTTGCACTAGAAGAGCCAGGGATACAGTATATTGGCCAGGCGTCAGTTGCCAAGTGAAGGATTTCGTCTCCAAGTGCCCAATTTGTAACAAGTTCGGGAACCGCCAAATAAAAGAACCAATGGTTTGTCGCAAAATACCAGAGCGCCCTTGGCAACATATTGCAGCTGACCTGTTTTCACATGCGACAAAAGATTATTTACTTTTAGTGGATTATTTCAGCGATTTTTTCGAAATAGAGAAACTGAGTACCACATCAGCTGAAGAAATCGTGACGAAAATGAAAGGTCAATTTGCGAGGTATGGTATCCCAGAAAGTGTCAGATCCGATGGAGGTCCACAATTTTCGGCAAAGCAGTTTGCTGACTTCGCAGAAAAATGGCGTTTTAAACATGAAATGTCCAGCCCTTACCATAGCCAATCCAATGGTAAAGCAGAATCGGCAGTGAAAGAAGCGAAAAAAATAATGAAAAAATGCCTTGAGGCTAAAGAAGATCCGTATCTAGCGCTTCTGGAACATAGAAATACTCCATCCACCGATATAGAATTAAGCCCAGCTCAAAGACTCATGGGTAGACGCACAAGAACGAGGATACCTATTGTTACCAACCGTCTGTCCAGACATGACGTTTCATGGGACGTCATCAATCAGCAATTAAAACGGCGCATGGAGCGCGAAAAACAGGTATATGATGAGGGTGCACGTGAGCTACCCGAATTGTCTGATGGAGATACGGTTTGGATACAACCCTTCGGCATGGGAGCTGAGAAATGGGATCTTGGAACTGTCCGTGGTCGTACGGGTGAAAGATCTTACGAGGTGAATACGCAACACGGAACTGTGAAAAGAAATAGAGTACATTTAAGAAAGCAAGAACCCATTGATTCAGACGAGACATGGGAAAGAGATCCAGAGCCTCCAAACGAAATAAATTTGCGCAACCGCACAGTACGTAAGTTTATTTGAAAAAGGGAAGGATGTGGAGTGGCTGTCAGCATGAATACTCATTGTCCAATCAGAATGCAGTAGCTGTCAATGTGTCTGTCTCTGTATTGTGATTCCCATTATGATTCATATCTTTGTTGACGTGTAGTGAATACACATCTGTTGCTCTGATCTTGACTTTTCTACAACTGCCAATTCTATTTTCATTCTATCTGTCTAGGCATGGGTAACCTGACAGTATTGTGGCCGTATGTAATCTCTAACTGTGCGGCACTTTGCCACGATCAAGCTTGTGATTTCATACATGCATGTATACCGTTAACGCGCCCTGACAGCTTCATAGCTAAAATGCATTTTTCTTTATTATGCTACTTATCAAATGTTATTAAGGAAAGGATTTTATGCAAAAATGTCATCCTATGAAGCTTACGAGCTGTCTGTGAAACGGTGTGACTCGTAATTTAATGCACGCACACAAAGAGGGATAAAACAAAAACCTACCACCATGGGCACAAAAATCACAATTGTATTGATCCAAAATATCGATTGATGGAACAAAAGGAGCTTCTGGTACAACCTAGTAGGAAAAAATAAAATTAATAGAGGAACGCACATTCAGCATTCATTTAATATTGTTCGGAAAGATTTAGTTCGCAATTTCATGATAAAACCTTGGATGCTAGAGGTGCTAGCAGTTATACAGTCACGCGTTCACAATCGGGTTAATGTTTCAAGGAATTTGCAGAAAAGTTCTTCATAAGACTACTGGGAATCTATTGACCAGTGACAATGAAGAACGAGGAGTTATGACAGGACATGAGTTAAAAACCCACGGGAGCCTACAAGTTCAGCGACACTGATGTGGTTGTGGCTATATTCTTTGACAGAACATCGGAATCATCGCTCCAAGAAAGCGCTCGCGTATGCGATCTGTTCTCTAGCGTTAAACCAACAGTATTCAAAAGTTACATAAATCTTATATTTGCACCGTTGACTGTTTGCGGTCATAGCCCATGTTGCTTGGTATTTTGTCTGACATTAGACCTGTGCTTCATGATGACAATGATGCAGCAACCAGTGAGATAACGTGTTGTTAATTTATTTTAAAAGAAGTCAAAATTCAAGTGTAAACCAGATGGCTGCCAGCCATTGCGCATGCAGCGCATTGAATAATTGAATGCCTGTCGGGACGTACCCATGAATCGCATCCCACCAACAACCAGAAACGCCATTGTAATCAGCAACAGGCGACAGATATCACTATTGTTATTCGACGGATTTGCAAGTTCTCAGCATTGACTGAAAACCCGACGAAGTTTCACATCTAAGAGTTACAGTGCCACCTATATTACGTGACGCAGCCAGACATCCGTTTTGTGACGCTAAGGTTATGTACTCGCAATACATAGACGTTGCAAAATATATGAAATTTCTTGATATTGAACCGACAAGTTGTAAAACATGCTCTTGACCGCTCAATTTGGAGGCACGTTGTGAATCGTCACCTAGCCTCGGGTGCTGAACACATGCAAATGTCACCATCGGATAAATAGTGCCCACGACTGTAAGCTCTGCGGGATTGATTGTTCCTCCCGAATAGGACTGCTTAGCCATTTAAAACGCTGCGGAGCATGAAATCCTCACACGCTTGAGATGTATATTCTTAATCGACTTTCACCAAAGAGTAAAAATATTGCGAACATGACGTTTCAAATGAACAGCCGTCTAGGCTTATTCAGCTGTTGTGATATATATATATATATATATATATATATATATATATATTTCCCACGCACCAAACTTTATAGCACTTAATTCTTACTGAAGCATTTCTTAATCGATATTGTGATAAGTAAAAAAGCAAATGAAATCCGTTTGAGTAATAATAATCCCATCGTGTCAAATTTTAAAACCGTGACAGCCTGTCAGCTAGTACATACTTACCTGATCTACCCATTTGATTGCCTTCAGCAATCGATACCTCTCTTCCTCAGAGAACACGGGTGGACCTTTATGCCGTTTGATCTCAGCTGAAATAGAATTAGGAACAAAAGGCTTCACACAAACCATCCGAGTGTACACCAACGACTAGATAATCCCCAAGCTCTTTCGCTTGACGCAAGGCATTTGCATGACCATAGTGAACCAGGTCGAAACTGAAAAATCGATCAACGTTGGAACACAAATGTACCAGCCATCGACCCAAACACGTGTAGGTTTATTCTTTCCAAACTGTGACCAATCTTTCTCGCACATTTCGTAGTTAAAAAGTGCAACAACGAAAGGGCTGTGGAAATGAAAGTTGAGGTTGATTTCACCTGAGATTATATAAGAATACACACGCACAATAATTTTCTAAGAAAAAAGAAGGAAAAAGTGTGCGCTCCATAATTGTTCAGACTGTTTTACTCCCTGATTTTTATCGATAATAAAATTGAATAAATTTCATATTGGCTTTGGTACATATTAATTCTGCCTTTGAGAGTACTTCCGTACTGTGAAAAGTGGTGGGCGCTCCTTTATGGCATACCAACGAATGATAACTCAGCCCAAAACGTTATTCAGCAAACTCAACTGAAGTCGTTGAAACCAGGAACGATTAACTCTTTGTCTTCGTGTTTAGCTTGCAATTTCATGATAAACCTTGGCTTCACTTCTTCGTTTTTGAGCAAAGTTTAAGATAATATAGCCTTTAATACTTCGTGATACTGCGAACTTTCCTTGTCTTCAGGTCACACTTCATTTTTTTAACTAGAGCAGCTCACGCTTCCATCGATCTGTCTTAAAGCACATGGTTGGAATCTCTACTTCGTGTGTATATCATCATTTGATGATACGATTAATAAATGACGCGACTAATTCATTATGAAATGCCCCACTTTTTCTTTAAACGAAAGCAGTAGGGATGATATCCCATTCAAGCACATTTACAAAATGAATCACGAGTGACTTCCGTTGACACGGCAAGCCATGAGAGTGGAGGACCACCACTGCGTCGTTCAAGTCCCAACGTGATTCAATGAGCGTTATAACAGCTGTTCTGATGGTAGGGACAGGAGCTTGTTCGGTAGCGAGTTTCAAGTGTTTGCCACTGGCGCGGATAGCGTGTTCGCATTACTCAGCTTAAGCCCTCTAGGCTATTACAACTGAAGTTTATGTCCACGAGTCCTTGATTTGCCTATTAATCTGAAGAACCAGAGGAACTCATCACTATATTAGCCGAGAAGAATGCGGCGAGTTATGAGCAGATCGAGACGTTCCCTTCGAAGTTGTAGGGGGGGAGATTAAACAGGCTCCGTCTATATTTGTACACCAAGTGATGAATACTATGCACCACACGTGTGCCCTCTCTGATAAAGCACATCTGCCTTCAGACTATCGGTACGCTACGAATAGCCCATATTCTAACAATGGACGAGCATGTACTGAGAAGGACGTCTGAAACTTACGCTGGCTAACGGCCGCAAAGGATAGTTAAGCCTAAATTTAATTGTTTCGCTGTGCTATCGCTTTCCGTGTTCGGCTGGTCCAGGTATTTTCGACGGAGGTACTTTCCGTGACTAGTAGGAGGTAAAAGCGCGTGCCATTTAATTAAAATCGTGGTCCATGCAATATCAATCTCGTCAAACATCCCATGAGTTGGGTGCGACGAGTTGGTGGAACAGGCCTAGATCGGTAATCCAGCGGCTTTTAGGCCGAGGTTCGTTGAAGTAGTCGATGAAAGAGACAAATGTGAATGTCAGGACAACGTGATAGCTGTGACCCATGGGAGGGTTAGAGGAAAGGTTTTCAGTCATTAACTCTTCGTTCGTTAATTATGGGAGAATCCAGAATTGATGGTGCATTGTGCCCCGAAAACGAGTAGCTCGTTAACATGATGTTAATGATGATTGTCAATATTTCGGACAACGCGGTTACAAATGGGTGAGAGGCATATTCCCCATTAAGGATGGGACAGTTAGTCTCCCAATATCAGTGTGGGAGAATCTTTTACTTAAAGCATGTCGAAGTGATGACAGAAGGGAGGAATCAAATAGTCGAGTATTACTGGGAGATCTATAAACAATTGCAATCAGAAGAAGACTGTCTTTCTTGAATGAGATTTGGCACGAAAGAACATCAGAGTCACCTTACGCAGGGTCAGTTAATGGTTCACAGCGAAGTGATTCGTGATGATAGAATAGCACACCACCTCCTCTTGTTGTACGGTCACAGCAAAGTAATATATTTGGAAGGGTGAGTTCCGCATCATGGACTGCGCTTGATAACCACGTCTCTGAAACGGCTATTAGGTCACATGGTATGATGGTATGAAAGCCACAGCCTGATCCAGGCAAAAGTGCCGCACAGTCAGAGGGAACTGCAGTAAGTGGGCTTAAGATACTGTCAGGTAGCCCCAGGCTAGGTCCCATGAGCACAGAGAATGGCGGTAACGGAGTCCCGGAAGTTTGTTCAGGAAACCAGCAGAATTTGTATAACAGCATGAAAGGCCGCGCGATTGCAGAGTATGCAGTATGGTAAAGGGATGTGCAGTTATTCCGCCGTCAACACTGAAAACAGCAGCGGGGAGTTTTTGAACCGGTCGTGTAAAGTTCCATAGTAGTGTGACTGATGGTTGCGGACGAGGTTTTTGTTTGTCAACTGCGGAGTGAAGACGGACCTCCGTAGGTGCAAAGCGTTTTTATCATACCAAAAGCGCAAAACAGTATTAACCATGTCTTCTGATTGGAAGGTAATTTTCATTGCCCTTGTAGCTGGAGGACGTGGGAAGGCGTTTCACGGCAGTCGTCAAAGTTCTGAGTGTTGCGTGTTCTGAGTTTTGCTGAGTTCTTGGATATAGTGCCATTGAGAACAGTCGTGTAGAGTGTTATTAGCTAAATGATCACATTCAAGCTCAAGCACACTGCGGGCAAAATGATACGTTTATCGTTCGCCGATTTCCAATCGTAGCATTGTAGTATCTGCTTCCGAGGCCAAGGAACGTCAGGAGAAGTACGCACAGGCAAATTTGTATCTTGTAACAACATTGTTTACTGTACCTAACGATTGACCTTGATGTACACTTCCCGTTTATTCGTGTTCCGTGATTGCTTCCGCTGTACCTTCGTGCATGTTTTGGCACCTCCTACATTCTTGAGGGCATTATTGTAGTGGTCAGTCTACTACAATTTCGGAGGTGGGCCGACAGCAATACCTCTTAAACCTTCTAAGGGGAGTCAAAGGTGATTCGGAGTAGACGTAGGGCATCCGCGTGAGGCGATTTTGGGCGCCCGGAAAAACGTATCAAAGAAACCGCGTTTACATCAAGTTGGTTTTCACATCGAGCTCAACACTGTTGCATATTATCTTACCTGCGTGCTTGAAAGCATGGAGATAAACTTTCCCGCAAATTTTTACGTACAATGGTCAGGGATTTCATGTTGTGGTGATTGGCCTTTCGAACTGCAGGTAGTTTCCCAACGCAGTTAGGATGTGGCTTCACGAGCTGTTGGGAAGAGGTAGTGTGTGATTTTGTAGACCGGGGCGCACTTGGCACTATCTGATCATTCTTAGGACTTGTGCAAGCGGGTGGGGTGTCTGATTCCAGTAGAGACTCGAGGTTTAGTAGTATGGTGGCAATAACACCATACGGGTCCGTAAATGACGTGGACGCATCCGCTGTTACCTCCCGGTTAACACGTTTCTGAGGGGTCCTCAGCTAGTTTTAAGTTTGTTGATTCGTTATGAACAACGGATTTAGGCGTTTTTCTACAGCGTTTATCGGTCAGTTCATCCATTCGATGCCGTGTTATACAAGCAACGCAGAAAAAGAATATCTCAGTATAGGCTTTGTCAGAGATTCGTAAAATGAATTGGAAATATTAGTGCATCGCAAGTACTTCGAGGCATCACAGCGATCATGAAAATCCAGGTTACATTTTTGGGCTGTTATTCCGTTTGATCATCTTATCAAAGCGACCCATTATGTGAGATTGCAATTGAATCCTGTGATGAAAGACAGATATGTAACAGCGCAATCTCAATCAGATTGGAAGCTGAATGGAATGAATGGCAAAATAATTCGTTATCAGCAATCGAATGAGGAAAATTCGTTTTGCGCGTTCCTCTAAACTACGCCTTATCTTTTGACGTCGCGATCGTCGTGAGTAATTCATTAGCAATGGTAGATGCTTTTCTGGAGCCTTCCACCAAAAGTAATTCTGAATGTTCAATTGGCTCGTTAGCCACGTACTGTACTGTAAAAACTCAAGTGGTTATACACATTTATCCAGGCTCACTGAACCTAATGTTACTGTCTCCACCTGATAACAACAAACAGCTAGAAACCGGTAGCGGTGTGTATTGGATGGGGAGGTGAGCACCACAATACATAAATCGAAAAAGTATTTTTGAATTACAAACAGCGCGCGGCAAGTCCAATAAAAATTACAAATACACCAGAGAGATCAAACAGAATATATCAAATACATTCGGCGATAAATCGCATGGTTCTAAACATAGAATGTGTAAATTGATGATAAGATCATACTTTATTTACTAACAATGATTGATTTATATAATTTATTTTATAGATTATTGCCCATTTCATTTCAGTTCAGTTGCACTGGACAGTAAGTGGCTAACGAGCAAATCGAGCGTGCAGAATTTCTTTCGGTGAAAAGCTGCAAAGAAGCAACCACCACTGCCATAGCGTTTTTCCTTATTGTGTTTTGGATATCCTCGACGATCGGGACGCCAACAGATTATCCGTTTTGTATTTAGGAAGCACATATTTAAGAATTATGCTGGAAAAATAAATATAAATTTCTCTTCACCAGTACGGTGAGAGACCAGCTTAAGACGAGTTGCGTATTTAAAAAAAACAGAACTCTAGCATTCAATTTATTTACCAGACAACGCTAAAAATGGTGAACTACCTAATCTTGGCGTGCGTTATTTGCACTTTTGCCTCCTCTAGAAACCCGAGAGTGCACATCAACCAATCAGGTGATGCGTGTGTGTGTTCGAAGTGATTTACTACAGAAACCCGAGAAGTTAAGGGTAGACATTACGTGCGGCGTATGTATTTCTGTCAGCCAATAAGAATTGACCGTCGTACGAGTAAAATTTGAGTGTTATCTGGCGTGAAGGTTTTCCTCGTTTCATGAATAAATGAAATTTTTCGTTTTTTATTAAAAACACGTTAAACATATAAGATTGACAGGCATACAGTTGATTCCCAATGTGAAACAAACAAGCTATCGCATAGATAGCAATTTTTCTAGATGATCTGAAGAGATAGTAAACAACCAATATCAAACTGCCTATCACCAAGCTTCTTTTCCAGAGCTTTGAACATATATATATATGTTCTAAGCTCTGGAAAAATAGTAACTGTTGCATTACATGCTAACTGGATTAACTTAACCATGGTTAAAGATTCAGGGTGTCCGATGCTTCAGAAGTAGCTTTATATGAAGTGAATGAAAGGTTGCATTTTTCACATCAATATATAAGTTTGCTCCTGAAAATCCTTTCAATAGGTAAATGCACAACACCCGACGGTAATGAGTTCCATAAGAAAATAAATGCGCACCAGATAAAGGCACCGACGGCAGTTTCGGTGAAGATGTGGAATATCAAATGACATTGTGCGAGTTTTCTAGGACTCAACGGACTACAGGTTATAGAAATGGTGTTAATATTGGAATAAATACGTATCAGAGCAGACCTCACCTTATGCGCAAAAGATATATGGAATGACTTGCCCTGTTCACTCTGGAGAACGTTTCAAAATCGTCATCTGAAAATTGTGGATGAAGAAATAATCCTCTCGGACTTGCATTGTTGATAGATATAGACGAACGGAGCAAACCTATGTTTCATGATATACGAACAGCGGTGTATAATCTGTCTATTTTTGGACCATAAATTCTTGAATCTTGACATCGGTAATGACCGTATCCGAATAGTGCGGATGCATGCTGTGGCATGTTGAAACCATACGCTTCAATGTCCTTATCCCAACATGCGTTGTCTTACTTTGGACGGACTACTTTGCCACTTACTTCGCACACCCCTTACTGTTCTCTATATAAACACTGACCCTGTCCAGCTATAGGACCTGCGAACCTGTGTCCTGAGTCTCGACTTGGTTATTTCATAACTATCCTGCGTTGTTCTGTTCCCTTTCTCGGTGGGATTGTTCTCTCGTATCATTTAGTTGATCAGCAGGCACAACTGTCTGTCGAACCCAGTACATAACAGAAGCAAATGAAGTGTATGGGATTCAAGAATCACAGCATTCAAGAAAAAATCGGCAGTGAGCCTTACATTCCGGTGCGCCTTATGTTTGAATAGTGAATGTTCACACTCTGAACATTCACTATTCATAGTCCGAAAAATACGGTAAGTATATTGTCGTAATCGACCACGCATGGTCGTTACATATGACACAACTTTGAAGAAGATACCGAAAGAACTGACCCGGTTGCTGATATAAATAATCCACCAGAATTGATTGAAAATAATTGGACAGAAGAATGGATTGAATATATTTATGTGCTTGTCAATTGTGATGACAATCCGTATTCGTTTGTACTGTAACAATTGTACCGAATGCGCAGTCATATTTTGTTTCGTTTACACGTTGTTACAGCCAGACGAATTCAAATGGCGTGCACTCCACCTACCTAATCAGCTTAAAAATAAAACGGAACATTTTATTCCCAACTGTCACACCTTCTCACCTGAAAGCATGAAATGTTTCTAAAATTTGTCGACCGTGAGGGGTCCATTTCAGACGTTCTGTGTTATCTTGGTTGTGAAAACAATGAATACACTAACGTGTGTGTGTAGTGTAGATCGTGCGGATGGCCTAAGACATGCAATACTTGATAGCGTCGTATTCTTCTAAACCCATGTCTAGATTTCACAACATGAGCTTCTAGCTTGACTGATTCCTCGCCTGTTGTAGCCTATTTTCCACTGTTACAAGCCTCACAGGACATAATCTTACTGTCTCGAAACTGCCAAAAACCAGTTGGGTGCGCAGGAATGTGAGCAAAACATTACTTTGGTTCATATAATATTGGTTTAAAAGCATTACATTGATTACTACTTTGTAGCTAACCTTGAGTTATGTTCATGGCTAGAGCAGAACCTCTGTCCTCTTCATCATATTTTGTTATTGTTGTTGGTCCAAATAACCCACTAGCATGGTTTTGACCTAGGTCAGTGGTCGCTATGCCTACAACATTGCTGTAACCACCCAGCAACCCAATTCAACTTAACGCTGTCTAAGACGCTTCACACAGCGGTCAACATGAGCAAAAGTACATTACTAACGGGGCTAATGATCAACAAATAATACATAGGCAGACCCGGTATACTCATTCAGGGCAATGCCATTAAAATAATGGTTCAAAAGTACGCTTGGAAAGAGATAAATTTTAATTGATTACAAATTATGGGACGCATCCAAATCGACAAGTATTTCATCTTCAATCGTCATCACACACGTTAGATTCTGTCATAAATTTGAAATGAGTGAGATTGTCTCAGCATTAGCTTCCATAGAACAACGGCCGGATGTATTGAGCTGGGAGCTCAAGTCGTATAAAGAACTTGTGGTTTTGCGACTCGCCAGCAGCTTCCATCGCATGTTTCTTACGTCACACGGCGTGACGTATTTTCCCATCTGCGTTCGAATATAATTGCATATGTTGAACGATGGAGTATTGTTCAACAACCAAGGGGTTATCGTTGACATCTCGTCCAGTGAGAGGCGCCTATGAGTCGGTTCGTATTTAGCCATTAATAAACTAATGGGATGGTTGTGCTCCAAGGAAACTCGAGAGACACCAAACCTTTCACTAGGCAACCTTGAGATGAGTATTCTTGACCCACATCCGATCTTACGGGATTGCGTTCGACGAATTCCTCGGGAAGATGGCTGGTGTCGTCCAGCTTTTACGCATTCGTAAGTCCGGGATCTGCAAATTATCAAAGTTAAGCTAACACAAACCTGGCATTTGGTGCTGTGCTCCGAATGTAATACGATGAACCAGTGGAGCTTTGAAACCTGGAAATAGCACCTGCTGCTTCAACTAGGGATTCAAATTGTATGGGGTCGGCAACGGTTCCGAAAATTTCTGCAAAAACCTGAACTAGCGACATCGTCAAAATATGCTGCGTGTAGGCTATGCAGCGCTTTTTAAAGGACGGCCAGATGCCATGATTGGCTCAAAAATAAACGCATTCCGATTCGTGCCCCTTGAACGGATTCTAATTGGTCAGCTCATATATACTTCGTGCCCGTGGAAAGTGATTGTAACGGACGCCCCTAATCTTACATAGCAATGAGGGGGAGTATTCAAGGAAAAATTACCGCAGATGTGGTCTAAACCGTTTTTGAAACTCGCGACAAAACTGCAGAATATAATTTCTTACGAAAGCCGGTTCAAGATATTTACCACCCTATGGCTGGAAACGTTTATCCGGGAGTCAAGTCTACCTGGCTCCTTAGCAAGTTTGACTGAATGTCCGCTGGTGCCCAGCTCGGGATATTATGCAAAGAAGTCGTTAATGATAACTCCACTTAACCCCTTCAAGATATCGAAGGTTTCTAATCCATCGCCTATCAAACGATGGCGCGTAAGTGAGAAATGATCTGGGGACTTCAGGCGTGCAGCGTATGGTTTCCCTCGTTGACCCTCAATCTTGCGAGTTTCGAGACGCTGTACGCTTTCGAGTCAAAATATGTCCTTCTCGTATTAGGGCACCACGCCTGGAAACAATATTCTAAATGCTGCCAAACTAATGCCTTATAAAAGGGCAGGAATACATCGGGTCCTCTGCTGGATAACACGGATCTTAGCCGAAAGACCACTTTGAGAGCACGTTGAGCTGCAGCGGCGTGTTGGTCCTCCCATTTAAAGTCAGACTTAATTAGTAATCCCAAATCCTTAACAAGCTGTGTGGCGTTAACAGTGAGAGAATTTAACGAAAATGGACTTAAGCCTTATCAATTAGTGCTGACAATAGTCGGCTCTTATTAAGGAACAGTGGGGTTTCCCACTGGTATGACTAGTTTATGACCCTTTCAAGGTCTCGCATCAGGGTATTTTCATCCGTTGATCCGATGAATTTCATATCATTTGTGAAAATGATTTAACAGCGTAGATCCTACACTAACTCTGAATGACCTACCTGTAAAGAAGGCCTTTATCCAAGCAAGTAGACTACCCCATATGCCTTTTGCCGCCAGCTTAATCTCTAGAAGGCAGTGATTTACGGCATTGAAAGCCTTGCTGAAGTGTATATAGAGGGATTCGACAGGCTTCCATTCATTCAGCCTTTTAGTAAGAGTATTTGAAAAACTAAGAAGGTTAGTCAGACAGGATCTACCCTTAAGTAATCCATGTTGAGTTAAACTAAGTAGAGAATGACGACAAAGATGCTGATAGATTTTTTGACGCAGCAGATATTCAAATACTTTCAGTACAGTTCAAATTATTTGGCACTGTAAATAGCTGATAAGTCAATTCACACCCAGAATTCATGTCGGTTGAATGTTTTAATTTGGTGCATACACTTGGCACGTTTTGTTTACTTTGATGTCCGGCGTGACTCAGTGATGTTCATATTTGGCAGTTTATATTTTTCAGGGTTATTTTCCAACAAAATACTTTCGCAGGTCTCCACAAAATTCAGTTCAGTTTTTGGTTCAGTTTGCAAAGAACAGTAATTGGCTAACAAGGGAAATCTGCGGAAAAGCGCCATCCACTTCCGAAATGTTTATTCTTTTTTGTCAGTTTAAATCTTAGACGATTACGACCCCAAGAGATTATTCGGATTGTATTTAGGGAGTTCCGCGTTATAACCGATTCTAAAAATAAATGGCTGTTTCTCTTAACCAGCACAGTGAACATCGAAGACCGATATCGAACTTTTACATTTGCTCATCAACGATTACCATATAAATTATGGACAATTAATCGACCGATACACGAAACCACACCAATATGGAAGCACTTAACAAATTTGTATGCCGTGAATACTTAATTGGATACATAATTTTTGATAAGTTAGTTGTCTACTCTGCCAATCTAATTTGATGCCGAACGAATGGGTGAGGATATAAAACTCGTGTGTCTCATCTATTAGGCAGATTACCCTACTTACTCCTTTTCCAATATACAATTAAATCCATATACATTATTGAAAATAATTGTTTATGACCTTGGACGAACAATTTGGTATAGGTAATCATTTATTTGATTAGAAAATTTTTTGAACACCAATTGCGTATGCAGCCTTCAGAACAATGATTTTAGATCACTCACACTATCGATTTCGTGTTGCCTGATAAATTACATTGTTCCACGCCTTTCACTGTTTCTGATATATATGAATAGTACACAAGTAATAATTTTCACAGAGAATTCCGCTAATTTATTAACCACATAGAATTCACCATTAATTTTCAGCTACAAATAGACATTTTTATAGAACGAGGTTAAATGACAATTTGACTACATTATTCGGGAGAGTTACTCAAATATTTTCTTATTCTCCTTGAATAACTCAAACTTCCATAGAATGAGATTCACGATACGTGCAAATTTTGATGCTCCCAAAATTTGTTTAACTCTTCCTACCTGATGAGAGCAGACAATGCATAACACATCGTTGGGTGTGCGTGATGATAATGCCAGAAAATAAGGATGATGTTAGTTAGTTTAACGAAATCTACATATATGTATAGGCGCAGGTGATCGAGCAGTTTGGCTCTGTCAACTTTATCTAACAGAAGCTCACAAGTAGACAATCTGTTTAACCTTTTTCCACTCTACAATTCATACACATCGTGATATTTCTGTCCCAAGCTGATGAGCACAAACAGCACAAAACTCTTCTTGGGGAATGTGTTCCATAAAATTGCACGCAAATGAAGCTTTTTTGAGCCTATTTAAATAACATCATCTAGACTTACTTGGACACAGATGTTTGGGCAGGTCGATTTTGAAAACCCTATGCAAGTTATACAAGGTCATGAAATTTCACCATTTTTTCGATGTTAAAGTCCTTCGGATCAGTATGAAATTGATTCTACTTGGTGACTGCATGCAGTAATAACATCGGTTGCAGTGTGTGTCACGTAAATGCATACAATTAAAAATCATATGTTTCGGATGCAATGAATTCTTATTGAGTTATACTTAATTCCTGAGTATTTTATATTCAAAAAGGCGTGATTCACCTCACGAAAACAAAGCTAAATCTTAGAACATTTTAACATGCTCGAAATATTTTTTATATATAACAATGGTATTAATATCGACGAAACTGCTATATAAAAAACAGTACAATATATCGATTATTTTAATCAAGATTCACCATTCCGTATTAAAAAAATTGAAGGCCACAAAAAGCACACCTTCAAAATTACATTATCATATAAAATATTCGTTCATGTAAAAGAAATGATAATAATAGAATATCTCGTTTAGTCCAATTTAATACATACCATGAGTCAATACGCAAGTGTCGACTAATTGTTATAAAAAAATACGTGTTCAAAGTTGGAATATATGTTTAGACGCCGGTAACAAAATTTGCGTGGAGAACATTTCGAAGGAAACAGGTACGTACATAATAGAAAACATCGATGACAGATAACACAAAAATATGGAATATAAAATGTCGCTGAGTATCTGCGTGTAGGTTGTCACTCACTGTATTTTAATATAAGTTTTAAGGTTGATGTGGGTTTTGCAATAATTTGTATATGATAACCACATTAATCCTAAGGCTTTCGCAATCGTTCTTCGTACGCTTGTTTCCGGAAAACATTTAGGTGTTCCGTAACACGATGGTATATTTTACCAAGCAACATTTTATCCTATTTACAAGAGGAAACGAAAGCTTGCGATAGGCGCTCCAAGGTTAGATGGATTGCGGGAAACATTCCAAGCTGATAATT
>JACCGJ010011513.1:0-15911 GCA_013407085.1 Atriophallophorus winterbourni | reverse complement strand
ATATAAACGACTTGCCTACTGTAGTGCAGTCGTCGATGCTTATTTTCGCTGATGACGCAAAGCTTTGACGCAATATAAACTCCACAGCCGACACGAAGAAACTGCCACGGGATCTCGATATGATTTACACCTGGTCCAAGACAACTGAATGCCACTAAATGCTTTAAAATGTAGCCTACTGCCGCTCAATAGCAAGTGGAGCAAATAATATTTTGCTTTTATTAAGCCCGCCTCCTCCGAATAAAATATTTAGGCGTGATAATCCACTCTAACTTAGGAAACTCAATGCAATGACTATTCGCTGCCAGCAAAGCTGAACGCAATTTGTGGTTTCCCTAGAAAAGCCATAGGTTTGTTAGACCGCAACATTGTCTGCATATTGATTTCAACCTACATCCGTTATCATATCGATTATGCTATACCGAAACGGGTTACTTGGTTGAAATGATACATAATTTTTGGAAACTCCGCAGCGCAGAGCTACAAAACTCGTCCTGTGACTTTCTAATTACCCATACGAAATAAGACTTAAAATGAGACCATAGTCAATAGTTTTTTTTGTGGTAATAAAAGCTGATAGCGCAAATCTTCATCTGCAAATTTAAAGTCAACTCTAAATCTCTCAGGCATCGGCAATTTGTATTTCGACGCATGCATCACATCTCATCGACTGTGTCGTCATCAGAGACAACATGACACCGGTAGCATGTACCGAATGTTTAACTGTCCTACAACAATGAAAAAACCTATTAGAAGGGGAATAGTGGGACTTAAATAGCCAGGGATTCCATAAACGACTGATCACAAACAATGAGTAGAGTGATGTCAGTACCACAGCTTCCTTGCGACTTCCACTGCCATACATCCAAAAGAGCTTTTCTCGTCACTCCACTTGACAACATACAAGGTTAAAGAAAACACTCCAATAAGATGTGTAGTGAAAGACCGCTACTGAACACGGTTTGGGAACATATGCCGCAGCGTAACTAACCAATGTGATATCTGATCGCTGGATCCCCGGCTGGGAACATCGAAAAGGTTACTATTACGAATTTCCAGCTGTCTATGCCATGTGCAATATTTTGTGAATTTCTATGAAAATGCGCTGTATCGCATTATACTTATTTATACTTTTGTATGGCTAACCTTATCGATGAATTATCCGGCTTCAATGATATCACGAAATATGTCAACATAAACACGTCTATCCTTAGCGAAATCGTTACAAGTTCGTATACATTAACGTTTTCGATTTGAAACCCCCTAGACAGGGGTGGGCAAACTTTTTGACTCACGGGCCACAATGGGTTCCAAAATTTGACAGAGGGGCCGGACCAGGAGTATTTGGATGGAGTGTTTGGGCCAGATATATACTGAAATATTACATTTAGTGTATGTAAACCTCATAGCACTGTACTAATAATACAATCCAATTTATTAACTGTCAAATATGGAAAAGAGTCCTCATCACTAGGGTTACCAAAAAATAGCCCTCAAAACTTGAAAAAAATTGCCTTTTTTATATTGCTTTTATAATTGCCTAAAAAAAGAGCAAAAATTGCCTTACTTACAAACTTTCAATATGCATTTTTTCATAAAACAGCAGAAAACCCCACCAATTTCAGTGGGAACAGTGTTGTTGGTCTCCTGTTTTTGCCAGTGCATCGAGGTCTGGAGTTAATTTTGTTGTGGCAATTCTCAGGACAGATCTAAGGTGTTGGTCTGTTAACTTGGATCTGTGATGGTATTTGTTGATTTTCATGACGCTAAACGTCTGCTCACACACATAGGTCGAGCCAAACAACACCAAAATCTTCTGTGCAGTCCTTCGAAGGTTTGGAAACGTGGTCTCGTTAAGTGAAGCATAAAATTCATTCAGTTTAAGAGACTTGAACTTCTCCTTTGAGATGGAGTCAGACTGAAGATCGATCAGTTCCAATTGCAGCTCCTGCGGTGCTGATTCGGGGTCTTGTGAAAGAGGACAAGACACCAGTTGAAGTAACTTGTCAATTTTTTCAAAATCACAGAACCGACGGCAAAATTCCATGTGCAGGTCGTCCAGTGATTTGCAGTATTTCTTCGCATTTCGGGCGGCCTCTTTCTGCACAGCCAGGGTGGGGAAATGTGCGAAAGATTCGTTTGACATTTGCTTGGAGAATAAACCAAGCTTGGATTTAAAGGCTCTCACATTTGTGTACATGTCGTGCACAAACAGATCTTTCCCCTGTAGCTTCACGTTCAGCTCATTCATGTGTGAAAATATGTCCACAGCAAATGCAAAGTCACATAGCCAGGTTGTGTCGCTCAGCTCGGGGAATTCTTCGGATTTTCCCACTAACAACAAAAATGAGCGAATCTCCTCTTTGAGATCCCAGATTCGTTGAAACACTTTCCCCAAACTTAACCAGCGGACGCGAGAATGGTAAAGTAGGTCCTGGTGATCCGCATCAGTTTCTACCAGGAACGTAATGAACTGACGATGATTAAGTCCCTTTGCTCGTATGAAGTTAACAAGTTTTACAACCGGATCCACGACGTGATTAAGCTGCAATACAGACTTACACAGAGACTCCTGATGAATGATGCAGTGAAGAAAAACAACATTCTGGTCAGGGTTTTCTTCTTTCACTTTATCCTGGATTCTTTTCAGCAGCCCGACGTTTTTTCCAGTTAAATTTGGCGATCCATCCGTAGTGACATTGGCAAGTTTACTCCAGGGTAGCTTCATTCTCTCGATGGCAGCAGACACCTGTTCATATAAGTCCTTTCCTGTCGTTTTCCCTTTCAGTGATTCCATGCTCAAAAGCTCCTCTGTTATCTCAAAACTGTCATTAATCCCTCGGATAAAAATTAGGAGCTGAGCAGTGTCTTTTATGTCGTTACTTTCATCCAGTGCTAGTGAATATAACTTAAAGGACTCTGCCTTTTTGTTTAACAATCTGAGTATATCTGCGTCGATCAGTTCCACGCGGCGAGTCACTGTTCTGCGTGCTAAACTGATTTTTTCAAACTTGCCTTTGCTCTCCGGACACAAGAGACCAGCTGTCTCTACTATGCATTCTTTCAAAAACTCGCCTTCGGAGAAAGGCTTGCCAGCCTTTGCTAATTTGAATGTCAGCAAATAACTTGCCTTGGTACTTAACTCTTGAATTGCTGTTTGTCTTTGAAACAAGTTCTGTTGACTGTGTAAATGAGCTGCCAACCTTTGAGCAGTAGCCGCCCGTTCTTGTGTTGACTGCTTGCTAGCATAATTTGCATGCTTCGTGTCAAAGTGACGGCTGATATTGTACTCTTTGATAACCGCAACAGCTTCTTGGCATATCAGACATACAGCCGTTGACCGGACTTCGGTGAAGAAGTATTTTGTTGTCCACTCCTTATTAAAAACTCGGCATTCGCTGTCCACTTTCCTTCTCTTTGGTCCACTCATTTTCACAGAAGGGCTCAAATGTCTACAAATAAAGTAGAAAATTATCATTGTCTAAATTTTCAGGGTTTATCAGTTATTACATGCAGAAAATTGAAGCACGGAGACCAATTTTACAAGCGTCACCTCACTTCCGAAGTCTGTTTACAACTGGCGTCCGGCATGGCTCTGCCGTCTCACATGCTTAAAAAAACGGTCCACACGTCCATTAAGGGTGTAGCGGTATGGGCTTACAAAAATCTATCAGAGATTACAAAAATAATAGCTACAATGTTGTATAAAGATATACAGATAGAAAATTCAAAATAACTCACCGAAGGCTGAAGTGAGTTGAGCAAGGAAATTGTGATGGGAAGGATACTGATTCTCCACGATGTCGAAGATTCCGAGTACGAACAGTAATGCAGGAATTGGCTTGATTAAATCCGTTAAGATGGAAGTTCAGTTCAGGTAACGAATAAAGTAGCAAGCTCGCTAAAATGGAGTTATATCCGTGAGCGTTAATGGTTCTCACAGTCCAAACATTCACTGCAGTCAGTCCAGACAGTTGCAAACAAGTTCTCACACAATCGGCTCAGACACAGCGAGAGAGAACGAACAGCGCCGGTTGGATTCAAAACGTATATATTTTCAAGGTCACAATAATTAACAATTGCAAATAGCAAAATGAGTGAAATACAACAAGGGTAACAAGTTTGGACAAGGTCGGCGGGCCAGATTAAAAAGCCTAACGGGCCGGATGTGGCCCGCGGGCCGTAGTTTGCCCACCCCTGCCCTAGACGGTATGCACTACTTGGGCATCAACATCTTTCTTCACAGTCGATGCCTAGGTCTTCACGCGACCTGCCTTGAATTCCTCAAAAACTAAAGGTGAAATTATAGTCGTGCATAAGTTACGTATGTATGTTTCCCTTGAATAAAGCATTAACAGGCGAGCCACTTCATGCGTTTCAGGACAAAGATTCAACTGAACAGATGATGCACGCATTATTTGCACGATCAACATTTGAATTCACTTCTGTTTTTTATTAATGAACAACAGAGGTACTTGAATGACTAATACATATTTAATTGTGCAAACCCGAATACGTTATTGTTACATTGATGTTGTTACAAATATCATTACCGCATCCTGATAATTGTCCATCCTGGCAATCTACGGTAATACGGCTATTCAAACTTGTATGATTAAACGCATTTCGACTTGCTATGGTCAATCAAATTTAAATTTAATCAAACAAGGCATACGCATAGAGTTAAATCTCTCGATTGCAATGTTGTGATAGGAAGCCTGAGTATTCTAAATTTCAAATGCTAAATCTCGAATGTCATCCAGAGTCAGCAACGTTATTGTTCCTCCGGTTTGTTTAGCTGGATTATCTCCTCTCGTTTGCAATGCGACACAGAGTTTTCCAACTGAAATGTTGCCGCACATTTTGTAACTGTCCGTGGTAATTCTTCAGACTAATCATCACGAATTTCAACAACACCGCTAGCATGCACATGGTTCAATCGCCTTGTGAAATTTGTGCTCCATTATTGAGGGACTGCAGATAATCAAGGACAGTTTGGGCAGATGGATTACGAAATAATCGCCGTATACGTAGACAATATTTCGATATCGACTACTTTACTGTATTCCACATATATCTGATGGATTCACGTCCAGGTATAATGTTTCAAATTTGCCACCGTTTTTTCTTCAGCAATAACAATCTAGGTGGTCCGGTAACTTGTCTAGGTCCAGACTGTGCAAAACGATAACGTAGTCCTCGACTATATCGATAAATAATAGTGTAGCGCTTCGCCACATGATGCTGTAATCTCGATGGTAAATTTTGTTTATAAATCTATGCGTAAACACTTTCCCTTGGCAGGACATCTTGTTTGACAAAATGATAGTTTGAATTTGAGATAGAACAGAAAAATCACAAACATGACCACCACTACGCTGTGATTGAGAGCAAAGTTATTCATTCCACTCAACATCTTCAAATGGTAATGCTTGATCAAGCAGTTTGTATAATTTCGATGTAATAAGAGTGGAAGGATTGTGTTAGATTTCTAAACATGGATATCTATCCCAACGGGCCAGCATTGAAAATCATCGTAAATCGTACCATTGGATATCCGCAATAGATTTGGGGTGACAATTTTTTCATTACAATTGTTGAAATGGACACGTATTCTTAACGCGAGGACGACCTCTTTGTTAGATAACCCCAAATCAAAACGACATACCAGAATGACCGTGAGAATCGTGATTGCCGAGCAGAGCATTTGAAACAAAGTACACATCAGATAGGATAACAATGTGGCGTGCATTCTTCGTAAATGAGCATACCTCCAGTATAACAGGAGACAATATCAATAACAAAATGTATCATATGAGAAAGAAAGCAAGCGAAAAATTGGGACACATATTGCACCGTGGTAATAGCATCGTACATTTTCGCCCTCTTTCATTCATGCGTAAATTAACTGCCAACCTCTTTCCATACTGATCAATTCTTGAGAAAATGTAAACCATAACAGATGAAATCCGAACGATTTCCAGAGGAAATCCTAGTGAATGGCAAAGGGAAGATTTTGGGTTGCGTTAAGTGATTGGAAGCTTTCATGCTGGCGAGTGTGCATTGACAGTGGATTTATTATCGATCGCCCTGTTCGCGATTGAAATTGTGGTTGGGGTGTAGGTCACAGTTGTTCTCCGAGCTGGTAAGGTTGATTGCGAAAGTTTGGTCATCAAACTTGATGACAACATCATCGAAACCTCTTTCGAAGCAACTAGGCGTTAGGCATCATTTGAATTTATCTGCTGCGTTGCGATAGGCTAAAATCCTCGCATGTCTTCGTTGTTGGCATGTTCTCATTGGTCCGTAGACCTAGAAAAAAGTGTACACAGTAATTGAACATACACGGATCAAATTTTGAAATTCAGATGCCACAAGCGAAGCTATGTCCGAACCTTATTGAATCGCGCGAAAACACACTGCAGTACCGACTACCTGAAGAAAAAAATGGAGAAATATTTACTCACACTCTTCCAGAAGAATTGATACCCAAAGGACTTCATCATTCGCAACAAGGACTCAACAAACCAATCGCGTATGAACAACACGGACACAGCCAAATTACCACTAACCTATATACAAAAAATCTCGGAGAATACCGCAACGACGCTATGTTCGTTTGGAATTAGTGTAGCGTGATTCACCACTAAGAAGCCAACTGGTCAAGGTCAAGCAAACGTTTGCTAAGGAGGAAAGTAATAACGTCGTGTACCTATCGCATTTTCCGATTGTGAGAAATATATCGCAGAGACTGGAAGAAGGTGAGAAAAATGGTTACATGAACACAAAACTGGTTTCCAGACGATGTGACCTCAAATCAGTAATTTCGGTAAACGTGGATTAAGTATGACATGAATTAAATTGGAATAGAACAGAAATAATCACCGAAGGCAGTTCTCTCAACGTTCGAGTCTTCCTCGAAGCGTGGTTTTCAACACTGCAATCAATCAGTAAGCACATTCAATTAGATAGGATCTGTGGACTAATGAGAACAACGAGACCAATGAGACCAACGAGAACATGCAAGGATTCTAGCCAATCACGGTAGATGTGTTCGAAATGCAGCCGATAAAATCGAATGATATCCATTTCGCCAGTTGCTTTGAAAGTATGTTCGCGGATGATGTCATCAATTTTGATGAAGAAACGTCTGCAATCAATCATAGCAAATCGGATAACAACTATGACCTACAATTCGGTAACTGCGCTACAAGTTTTCAAATCGGTGGTTGTAGTATTAAGGAACTTTTCGTTCGACGATTTCATTGGTCTAATAGCTGAAGACGTGAAATTTGATCGATTTTGAAGAGATTAAATCAGCTGTGTTTGCCTAACTCTAAATCTTATAAATACCGTGTGGCAAAAGCACCTTTCTAAGTATTCGATTAATTTGGAAAGTTGTCAAATGGATTCGGAAAAAAGGATTAATATGGGCGGTGTCAGTGAAAACCACAAGAAAGCTGCAGTGTTTGCTTCACTGTACGTCGTTATACCCGTTCTAATAGATTGCATACATATGGAAATTGATTCATTCACATGTTTTCCATTTTATTTATGCTTAGAGGGAGTAAACGGAGTGCTTTTGTAGTGAACCAATAAAACATCTACACTACACTGAATAAAACAAAAAAAACGGAGGGTTCATTATTCATGTTTTGCGACTATACATCAGTACCAATTCCTTCGAATTATTCACAACGGTCCACATTGGAAGCACTTGTCGCGAGATTAATCCGCACAGGAACTTTCAAGAGATAAAATCCAATTTGCGAAATGCGCTAAAGACGTTGGAGTATATGTTATTCACAATTTACACATGAAGCGACGCACATGTGATTCGGAATTACTAAAAAAGACAAGGTCCGAAAGTTCGGAATTATATTCGGTGCCAAAAAGTGTATTTCTACAGGCATTAATTCGAAAGACGCAAACAATAAAAAATAACGTAGGGCCAAAACGTTTATGTAAAAAATAGAAAGTTACAAAATGAAAGTGAATCACTAATACACTCCCCTCTCTGTAGCGTTAGTTACGCTTGAAGAAATGATAACACGTTCAAATTGTTAATGATGTCATACATTCAGCAAAATCTTTTGTGTCAATGCACATGTGTACCGGTTCCAGTTTGAACGAGGCTGGGAGGGACTGGAGGTTTGGTATGAACAAGAAGGGTTGTGGGAACATGATGAATCCACGGTGATACTGATTGAATGGTGATGGCGTTTCGTGGATTTGGCGGCTCAAGCACAATGAAAGCTGGTTTTATACGATAAATAGAAACCATGTCACGTCGGCCAATCATTTCCTCAACAAAATACTTGGGATTACTCTCAAAAACTCGGTGTGGTCCATGATACGATGGTTGACGTGGTTTGCAAACAGATTCGCGCCGCACAAAAAGCAAACTCACACGTATCCATATTAGTTGATTGCTGTTGGTGGAAATTGCGATGTCGAGGAGGCACAAAAAAAACAAATTTGACATTAACGATGGCAATCGGGTGATATAATCTGACGTAGGAGGTAGTGACTGACTGAAGACTAATAAGCTTCACATCCGATCGAACGGTAGCGAGCCAAGTCTTGAATTGTCCTCCGTGACGACAACTCCATTCTGCGCAGGGTTCCGGTGATAGGGTCTCTCTGGTAAGTTCAGCGTCTGAGCGTCTCAGGGTGCGGCAAAATTAGCTTAGTCGATGTTGTCGCGATGTTGTCGATGTCGAAATCAGGCGGAGTATAGGAAACCAGCAAGCTTTGAACCTCATTTTTCGATACTCGCTCATTTTATTGAACATTGACGATGTGTCGGAGACAACAGTTCTCCAAAACCTCTTGTTTCCGCATATCGTCCAACCACACAGACCACGCCTCGCTTCCATGACTTAAAACTGGGCAATTTCTCTACGGCTTACTACTCGGGTCGGTATCCCATTCCTGGATGACCTGATTATAAGTGACGAACAGATGTAGCAAAAAGTGTTCGCATTCTCCAAGTTCTCGCCAATAATCTTCAAGGTTAGATGAGGTCCAGCGGCGGTGGAAAATACTTCGTAGCCAGAGCATAGAAGCAAATAAGGTGAGGCGTTCGAGGATCTTTCGAAGCGTTTCAGGATTATCCTCCAAGATTACGGTGTCGTCGGCATACTCTAAATTGGCAATCGAGACGCTCGGACTCATCATCACATCGGTGTAATCTAAAAGCGCCTGCTCTATTGTCAAATCTATCTCGAAGTTGAATAGCACAAGGAACAAAGGGCTTCTTTGCCGGACACCATCTCTAATGGGAAACGTAGAAAACACCATTCTATATATGCGTATGAGGTTATGCGTAAATAAGTAGTGAGCTTGTATCGCCAGCATCACACTACACAACGAATCTCGGTAGACGGAGTCCAATGCGGCTTCAAATTTGTTAAAACAAGATGCTTCTGTCTGCTGATAACGGATGCACAAAATTACAGGTTATTAGAGGTTCTACAATAAGCCGGATATATGCAAATCTACTAATTACTGGTCATAGGGGACTTCATCTTTCTTCATATCTTTGCCAGATCAGATGATTCTCTACACAACCGCGATCATAATATCCGTGAGCTGATCGACATGCTTCCACTGCATAACCATGTGTCCGAGTTTACTCAGGGAAGAGGATCAAAGTCTCCGTCCGTTTAGAATTTAATCCTTACTTAGGATACAATGGAAGTTATGGGTGTTAACTCCATTTCGCCTCTCGGTCAGATTGATCATCTTGTGTTCTATCTATCTATTCTATGTTACAGACAAATCGAGTGGTCTGCGTTTTCTAGTCTATACTGGCGCTGAAATTAGCGTCATACCTCAAACATCCAACACCTCCAAACCGTCGTCCTTTACTCTTCAAGCGGCAAATGGCACTCGTATTAACACTTACGGCCAACGCCTGCTAACCCTCAACTTAGGACTAAGACGCAGTTTTCCCTGGGTGTTTCTTATCGCGGAGGTTAATTGCCCAATAATCGGCATCGACTTTCTGTCTCACTTCGGTCTAACTGTCGAAGTAAAACAGCGGAGATTAGTAGATACGAAAACCTCTTTACAGGTCTCAGGTATCACTACTAAAGCCATTTCCACCGGCATCAAAGCTGTCACCACAGAACCTTCGACTTTTAGTGCTATTCTGCATGAATTTCCATCAGTCATGCAGCCCCCACGACCGACAGACAAAGTGACCCACTCCGTGAAGCATCACATTGTCATTAGCGGACCACCAGTCTCCTTCTGACCTAGGCGACTTCACCCGTCGAAACCCAAGATTGCAAGAGCCGAATTTGAGCACATGCTAGAGCTTGGGATCATTCGTCCCTCTTCCAGCTCCTGGTCGTCACCACTTCATATGGTTCCCAAGAAGACCTCAGTTGACTGGAGGCCATGTGGCGACTATCGTGCTCTCAACAATCGAACGGCCCCAGACAGGTATCCAGTACCACACATTCACGATTTCTCTTTGAATCTTTGCGCCACGACGATACTTACTATGCTTGATCTCGTCCGCGCTTATTATCACATCCCCGTAGCCGAGGAAGACATACCCAAAACGGCAGTCACAACTCCTTTCGGCTTATACGAATTCACTCGGATGCACTTGGGCCTGAGAAACGCTGCACAAACATTCCAACGTTTGATCGACGAAGTCTTGCGAGGCTTGCCGTTTGCCTACACATACATCGACGACGTCTTGATTGCCAGCAACTCTCCAGAGGAGCATGTCGAGCACATCCGTCTCGTTTAAGAGCGTTTCGTTAACTACGGGATAAAGATCAACCCAAGTAAATGCATTTTCGGCACAGATTCACTGGACTTCCTCGGTCATCGCCTTACTCGATCTGGTATCACACCTCTTCCCGAGAAATGCCAGGCGATTTCCGACTTTCCTGTCCCCACAACGGTAACACAGTTGCGCCGCTTTATCGGCATGATCAACTTTAACCGTCACTTTATTCCAAACTGCGCAAAGATCATTGCACCGCTGACCGATTTGCTCGACCCCAAATCAAAATCTCTTCAGCTTTCGCCTGAGGCACTTGAAGCTTTTGTCGCATCCAAAAAAGCTCTTTGCAGTGCCACCGAACTTTCTTTCATTGATCCCGAACCGACCTTTTCTTTATCATTGACGACCGATGCCTCCAATTCGGCTGTGGGAGCTGTTTTACAACAACACCACAAGAACACTGTCCGTCCACTGGCATTTTTCTCGCAGAAGCTTAATCCGGCACAAACTCGCTACAGCACATTCGGCCGTGAATTACTTGCGATATATTTGGCCATACGGCATTTCCGTCATTTAATGGAAGGTCGTGACTTCATTATCTTTACGGATCACAAACCATTAAATTTTGCTCTGCAATCTAAACTTGATCGTCATTCGCCACGCGAGATTCGACACTTAGATTACATCTCTCAGTTCTCTACCGATATTCGTTACGTCAAAGGAGATGCTAACTTGGTCGCCGATGCTTTATCAAGACCTGACATTTCTGTTTTGTCTTCAGGCACACCATTTGATCTCTCCCTTTTGACTAACCATCAAGCCGAGATTGATAAACCGAACTCGCGAAGTGTCGATCCCTGGATTTGCAGCAAATTCAGTTACCAAACGCCGATGCCTCGTTGACGTGCGATATCTCGACAGGGAAACCTAGACCTCTTGTCCCTCTTTCTCTGCGACGTGCCATTTTCGATCATTTTCATTCGATGTCTCATCCCGGAAAGCGTGCCACCGTGAGGCTAATCGCAGATCGTTTCGTTTGGCCGTCCATGAATAAGGATATACGAACTTGGGTCCAGCATTGCATTCCTTGTCAAAAGAACAAGATATCTCGACATACCTTCACACCTTACATTCCATTTAGGCATCCCAACTGTCGATTCTCTCATGTGCATCTTGATCTCGTCGGTCCCATGCCATCATCGAACGGATACTCATTCATCCTAACGGTGATTGATCGTTTTACTTGATGGCCGATTGCTGTTCCGATCAAAGACACATGTTCAGAGACTGTAGCACGCGCCTTCGTCGAACATTGGATTGCCAATTTTGGCACACCATCTGTCATCACAACCGACCGTGGCGCTCAGTTTCAATCGACTCTGTTCCGAGATTTGACGCGACTCCTTGGCTGTCAGCACATACGAACCACCGCCTACCACCCTAACTCGAACGGATTGGTTGAACGCTTCCATCGGCAGCTTAAAGCCTCTTTAGCTTGTCAGCCCGATCCTAATAAATGGACTGAGAATTTGCCACTTGTTCTTCTTGGAATACGTTCCGCTATCAAAGAGGACATGCAGTGCTCAGCCGCAGAGTTAGTTTTTGGTACCGCCTTGTGTCTTCCCGGTGAACTCGTTGTGCCCTGCCAGTCACTACCTCCGGCGTCAGATTACATTTCTCGCTTACGCACGTTCATGTCCAAGTTAGACTTTACGCCTCCTCGTCAGCGCATTATTCACCAACAAAAATCACCTCATCTTGATACGTGTGACTTTGTTTTTGTGCGACGCGACTCTGTTTGTAAACCTCTTCAGTCATCCTATCACGGACCTCACAGAGTTATCGAGCGTAAACCCAAGTTCTTCGTTTTGGATATGAATGGTCGACGTGACACAGTTTCTATTGACCGCTTAAAACCCGCTTTTGTCGAGCTTAAGCCGCAATCTCCACCAAGCATCACTACGCCTCACGCACAACCCCCTGATAATCCTCATGTGCCAACCTCCACCCATGTTCATCCCAATTCCCCGGTCCCTCCTACCCCCGTTCAAACCCGAACCGGTAGACATGTGCATTGGCCCAAACGCCTTGCTGACTACGTGACCTTATGAACATTTCGAGCGTATGTTACCCTTCATTCAAGCCTAACTAACGCTCTGGTGGGGGAGTATTGTAGTGAACTGCTTCCACTTCGTAACTTCGTATTTTGTACATACAATTTTTGGCCTTGTATGATTTTTCATTTTTTTGGCCATGTACACTTCATCTGTATCAATGCATGTACAATATACTTTTTGGCGGTCAATACAATTTCGAACTCGGACTCTGACTTCTTCCGTGGCTGTGAAGTCTGTGTGCGTTACTCCGTGCCGGAATTGTGATTAACGGAATCTCCAACATTTTAGCGCTTTCTGCACCTTGGATTCCATTTCCTGGATTTTCCTGTGTGGATTACTTCGCTATCGTTGAACGTTACGGATCTTTATTTGGACATTTGCTCCTTTGGTCTTTTAGTGAGTTCTTTCCATTTTTGCCATTTTGTGTGTAGTGCTAGATTTATATTTTCGGTCCACTACAATAGAATTAAGGTGACCACGGGATAGGGCGTCGGCGACAACGTTATCTTGGCCTGAGACATGTCGGATGTCGGTGGTAAACTGTGCAATGAAGTCCAGTTGTCGAATTTCTCGAGCTGAATAGCGGTCAGTGTTTGAAAGCAGGGCGTAACAGAGCGGTTTATGATCAGTTAAAACCGTGAATTCTCGCCCTTCATGTAAATGGCGGAAATGACGGATGGCATAATAGATTGCAAGCAATTCTCTGCCAAACGTACTGTAGCGAACCTGAGCTGGTTGCAGTCTCTTTGAGAAAAACGATAATGGGCACAGTTCTCCATTGCGACTATATTTCAAAGTTGCACCAATCGCTTCGTTAGACGCATCCGTGTATAAAAATAGTTTGATATTAGGATCGGACGGTAAGTGGTTCAGCAACGTTGCCTCGCTAAGCGCATTTTTAATGCGTTCAAAAGCAGTTTTAGCTGAGTCCGTCATATTTAACGAGCGTTTGTTGTTGCGGAGTAAATCCGTCAATGGTTAAACTAGCTCGGCACAGTGAGGAATGAATCGACGGTAGTAATTCACAGGACCCAGAAAACGACGGAGTTGTCGCATTGATTTAGGTAATGGGTAGTCTTTTATGGCGGAAACCTTTTGCTCTAATGGCCTGATACCTTTGGAATCGACTTGATGTCCAAGAATTTCAAGTGATTCGACGCCAAATACGCATTTATCGGGGTTTACGACTATGCCGTACTTCGACAGTTGTGAAAAGACGCGATGTAAATGTTCAGCGTGTTCAGTGGGCGATTTACTAGCGATGAATACGTCATCGATGTAAACGAAGACGAAATCGAGACCAAAGAAAACTTGATCCATGAACCGTTGAAATGTCTGTGCTGCGTTGCGCAGACCAAATGACATTTGAACGAATTCGAAAAGTCCGAATGGTGTGGTTATGGCTGTTTTGGGCACGTCTTCTGGTTCCACTGGTATCTGGTTGTAGGCACGCAACAAGTCAAGTTTGGAAAAGATGGTCTTTCCTTCAAGTGCCAAGGCAAAGTCGTGGATGTGTGGTATAGGATACCTATCTGGAACAGTAATTTTGTTCAGTGCTCTATAATCCCCGCAAGGGCCCCATGCACCATGTTGCTTCTTTTCGACCATGTGGAGAGGTGAGGCCCATGATGATTTGAAGAAGAAGAATGACTTTATTCGTGTACACGAATTTTCAGCAATAGATTAATTTCTCCACATAATACCAATACAAAATATGTATAGCGTGCGCACAATGAAATAATACATAGGCCAATGAAGTGCCAGGTTACCTCGGGCTAGACAAATGTGACGGGAATAAAAAAAAGAATTAAAAAATAGGACATCTCAGCGTGAAATAAAAATAGGTGAGCGTTTCTCCAACTTCATAGCATCAATAAATCAGGTTCGTTATATAATGCAAATAAAATAAAATATATGAAGTGCCACACAATAAAGTAATACTTGGGCTAAAAAAGTGTCAGGTTACCATGGGCTAGACAAATGATAGGGGAATTTGAAAAATTAACTCGCAGCGTGTTTTTCAGGCATGCAGCTCTCTACCTCGCCAATCATTTAGAAGGTGCTAGCCGCACGCACAAAGTACTAAATAGCACGAATCGCACATCCGTGCCATGACCAAGCAAGTACATGGAATGCTCACTCGAAATAAGTAGACAACTCGGACTCGGCTAGTTCACTCTTGTTGCCCCGGAAAGTTCCCAACGAGAATACCGCAGCGCAATCGATTGACGGATGTTGATGCCGAGACGTAGAGTCGGTTCGATTGTGGGACCACTTTTCGGTCAATTTTATTATGGAAAAGTTCACCGAAACTGTGTGACCCCGGAGAGAAGGCAACTGAAATGTTGAATTCGAAAATTGAAAATAGAAACTGATTTTCGTATGCAACAAATATTCTATCATTGTGTAATCACAATCACAGAAACGGAAAAAGTTGCATCCCTATAGACGAAACGTTCGCTACCTCGCAGTCTATTCACACCCTTATATAGTTTTCCATCCAATCATCTATCCGTCACATGATTCCACCTAGCTCAACATAGTATGGCCAACCACTTATGGAACAGGATAGATAGATAGACAGTCAAACACAGACAGATAGATTGATAGATATATAAATAGTAAGATAGACAGACAGACAGATAGATAAATAGATAGGTGGATAGATAGATAGATAGATAGGTGGATAGATAGATAGATAGATAGATAGATAGATAGATAGATAGATAGATAGATAGATAGATAAATAGATAGACAGATAGGTGCATAGATAGACATATAGATAGGTAGGTAGATAGATAGATAGGTAGGTAGATAGATAGACAGATAGATAGATAGATAGATAGTTAGATAGATAGATAGATAGATAGATAAATAGATAGATAGGTGGATAGATAGATAGACAGATAGATGGATAGATAGATAGATAGATAGATAGATAGATAGATAGATAGATAGATAGATAGATAGATAGATAGATAGATAGATAGATAGGTGGATAGACAGACAGATAGATAAATAGATAGATAGGTGGATAGATAGATAGA
>JACCGJ010011506.1:0-11995 GCA_013407085.1 Atriophallophorus winterbourni | reverse complement strand
AACAGAGCTACATACCTTACGGCCGAGGTTGCAGAATTGTACAGGAAGGTCCGAAACCTCACACTCAGCCACAGGCCACATTCACGCACACCAACCCACCGGTGCGCAAAAAGCTGTAATAAATCATCAATATGCTGGATTCACCGGAAGTATGGCGAGGAAGCGCGAAGTTGCATGAAGCCTTGCGCATATCGCACCTCGCGAGCGGGAAACTTTCGGGCTGACAAGTAACGACGACTACCGCCGTCGGCCCTAAACGTTCGAGTCGTCTATTCTGTATACCCGATAAGCCTACTGGCGCACATTTTGTGGTAGACACCGGTGCAGTGGTAAGTGTGCTCCCGGTAGATGCGCACACAACATTTAGCCCAGTAAGCCAGCACTTTAGGGCAGCAAACAGATCCATAATAGCAGCCTACGGTCAACGCCCTTTGACTCTCCATTTAGGTTAGCATCGTGAATTCCGCTGAATTTTTACGATGGCCGCTGTCCCGTTTACCATATTAGGCGTCGACTTCTAGCACGCATTCGACCTCCTTGTAGATTCTCGGCGCTCGCAGCTAATAGATAGAACTACCCGTCTTAAAGTTCTCAGTACCCCGAGCAGAGCTGCAAGGCTCCGGTATTTAGCTACGGTGACACCGATCCAACATATGCCCCACTGCTTGCGAAGAATCCTAACTTATTCCGCGCATCACTGACTGTACTACCTGCAGTCTCCTCCCCAGTGGAACACCATATTACCACTAGTGGGCTCCCGGTTTACGGAAGACGAGTGCGATTACGCCTGAAAAGTTACAGATAGCGCGCAAAGAGTTCCAGCACATGCTAGCATTGGGCAATCACAGAGCCTGGTCCAGGCAGTGTCCACACGTCCATGACTGCAGTAAGCGAAGAGACCGTCCGATATTAAGACGACATCTAATAAAAATAAGAAGGGAAATGGCAGTGATACGCCCGCGTGGTTTTTTTTTGCGTGCAGCTTACAAGCAGGTGGCAATCAATTTTAGCAAGGGGTTAGCTGCACGATCGAACATTCTTGCTGTACAAACGGGAAACGGTTTGCGAGACTGCAGCGTGTGTCGGCATATAGCTTATTCCGTTGTTAATAAATTTAGCAGAGTGTGGCCTGTTGAACGCTTATGCAAATGAATAACGATAAACTACACAGGTAAATATTCTACCCAAGAGATTAAGCGTAACCGTGGAACTCACTTCCCCAAGTTCCGCTTCATTGGCTTGATAGAACAACGCGGAAGCGATTCGTTGAAAGTTTGTCGCCATGGATTCAAACACCAAGTCATCATCGCCATCACAAATGGACACCAAAACAGACAGAATATTTGTCAAGTAGAACCTGAAAATGTAAAATATAACGGCTGAGGCTTTGGTGATCAAAACAATGACGTTGAAGGAACGAGAAAGACAAACGGATACCTTTTCTTGACAGCTCGAATACGATGAGCCATGGCCGAGAACTTGGTCAAGGACGCATTGACGGAGCGTGGATTCCGATTACGTTTCATTTCGAGGAAGAGTTCACAAATCACTTGATTGGTCATGCTGGCACGTAAAAACTAGCAAAAGGAGAATATAAATGAATCCAAATAAAAAGATGAATTGGGTTCAAGAGGACCAAGAACGAAAGAATTGGGAGGCAATGCTGACAATGAGACACCACCTCGCAAGAATGACATAAGTATTATTATTCAAGGTGGGGAATCGGTACTAATACCGCCTCATTTCCAGCAAACGATGACATGTAAAGCATGAAAAGGTATGCTGTAGGGGAAAACCTAGTCTTTGGATTCTTACCACACGAAGAAACATTATCTCGGGAAGAAGTTTGAACAGCTTCGTGGCTAAGGATGCTCGCGATATAAAATGATTTCAATGCAAAAGTCGGAACATATCTTCAGTGAAGCCGACTCATCTTCCAGGAGGAGATAGTCGCACACAAGTAACAAGTAAGATATCAGAGGGAAAACACAAATTGGTAACGATCCTGTGAGGACGACACGAGAGAGAAAAAAAACTAACAGGGAGATCACAAATTTGTCATCGACATTTAGAAATCGGGAATAAGGGGAACGTATTGATAGCTCACCTTGATAAGCTTGTTCAGACCTTCGTCGGCTGCAATACGGACATCTTGATCTTTATCGCTAATCAGGGAAAATAAACAAGGAAATACGACACTCAGATATGACGGTGTTGCACTCGGCATTTTGGCTTGTAGTTGTAGCAAACCGTCCACGAGCTGATGTGTAATACGGAGCAAATCTCCTTTGGCAAGTTGCGCAGAATACGTGAACGAATCGTGAATTGACGTTGGAAGAAGAACAGGAGTGGGACTAATGACGGTGGGGAAAGGTGGTCGACCATCAGTGATGGTTTCTGTCAATTCAGAAGCAGCTAGATTAACTCCAAGAGCCTTCAGAGCTGACAAGAGTAGTACATCAGGCATGGTGCGCTTTCTGAAACGAAATAATTAGTGGAAGCGATTAAGCCTATAATAACCATATTTTAGTCAATATCAGTGTCATTAAGCACCATCATTATCATTGACAGCATTACACTGGTCGTAATCATCATGAAGCATAAGTTTGGAGCCGGACAAAGTGCCAAGCAACATGAAGCAGGAAAAGCAGATGAGCTAACGCGTAGAAAAAAGCGGGAAAGCGGATAATGAAAAAGAAAATGCATAAAATGCAGCTGATTTTTATAGTTTCACTGGGTGGGGATTTAGGATTTTTTCGTTTTTAGCCAAAAATTCGGTTAAAAAATTATGACACACAAAAATACATTGGCGCAACAAACTTCAGTTGACAGCCATACCTCATAAGGTTCCCCACCAACTATTAAGTGAATGTTTTGGACCCCACCCAGGCAAACCACAACGCCCAACTGAGCATAGAGTTACGGTGAGTTTCTTCATCTCAAGGCGCCATGTCATGGACTGGCCACCCCGAGATTTACGCTAATCAGGATGTGGCGTCGCAAATAGAATCCGTCTTGGGAGTCGGTGGTCCGGCATCCGTAATACGTGACCCAAACAGGTAATCTATGCAGGTTGATCTACTTCTATATATCAACATTACTACTGAACAACTTATTTCGGAGAGCATCGGCGCGTAGGGGATGGTATGATGGTATGGTATGAAAGCACAAGCCTGATCCAGGCAAAGTGCCGCACAGTCAGAGACTGCACGTGGGCTAAGATACTGTCAGGTTGCCCAGGCCTAGACAGATATGAGGGGGAAATAGAAATGGTAGTGAGACTCCAGCGTGTATCAGCATGCAGATCATTACCGTTCGCCAATCAATTTAGCACGATGTTAGCCGCACAGCATAGAAATGCTGCACGATTGCACCTTCATGCGCGTAGGGGATTGCAACAGCTAACTCCTAGAATATTGCGGAGACATCGGTTGTCAGATACTTGGAGACGCTGAATGTGTTCTTTACGTATGATCAAAGTTTCGCACCCATACAGTAACGTAGCCCGAACTGTCGCTTTATGGACTCTACCCTTGAGTAAGACAGTCCTTTCTGACGCCAGAGGTGACCTAGGATGCGGAATGCTATGGTCGCTTTAGAAATGCGTGCTGAGACCCCATCTAACGATGCAGAACTATTGATACAACTACCGAGATACGTAAAACGATCTACAATTTCAAGCGCCTGATTGTCAAGTAATAAAGTGGTTTGATAAGTCGATTTCCTGCAGCATAACACTGTACTTAGAGGGTGCAAAACGCATTACAAATGCGGGCACAATATTAATTAGCTTATTAAGTATCGCCTGTGATTCGGTGTAGGTGTCGAAGAGCAGAACAATATCATCAGCGTAGTCCAAGTCGACAAGCTTGCCGCCTGGCATTATGTGAACTCCGAAAGCTGAGGCTCCTTCGTTGCATAATTCCATGATAGCATCAATTACAAAATTGAACAAAAACGGAGAAATCGGACATCCTTGTCGGACATCACTTGTGGTGGGGAATTTGGGTGAGAGTTCGTTGTAAACCTTAACGCATCCGGATGAATGAGCATAAAGTGCACGTAGTATGTTGACATACTTTTACGGAACGCCTTTGCACAGCAAGGTGTTAAACAGGATATTTCGATCGACGGAATCAAATGCTCTTTTGAAGTCTGAAACGATAGCTATTGTCGGCTGTCGGTAACTGTGCCGCAGTTCTAAGATCTGTCGAAGAGTAAAAATGTGGACGACAGCCTCTGCCAGGCCGGAAGCCAGCTTACTGCTCTCGGATCTGTGATTCCCTATGTGATGTTAATCTTCAAAGACGCTAATAATCTCGTAATGATGAGAGTGAGACTTATGCCACGGTGATTAGAGCATGAGCTTCGCACACCTTTAAATATAGATATGATAACCCATTCGCCCAACTCTGAGGGACGGATTCTGACAACCACACTTCACGGAGGAGATCGCCTAATGTGCAGATTAGGACTTGGCAACCTTCTTTGAACAAAACAGGCGGTGTGTCATCGGGGTCAGCAGCTTTGAATTGTTTAATGGATTCGATTCATGCTATGATTTCTGAATCATTAGGGGGATCTACGCAAACAGACCAAGAATCACACTGCTTCAAATCAGGGAATTATTCTGTTGCAGGCGACCAGCTAAATTGTTCTTCAAAATGTTCGGCCCAGCGTGAGAGGCGGCGATTCTTATTAGTGATAAGAGTACCGTCTGTTTCAGCGATCGTCTTACTCACTCCTTTTTTCGTAGGCCCCGTCGACCTAATAAGTTGGAAGAGTTTTCGCACGTTATCCACATTATTTGTTATTTCCATTTGTTCGACATTATTTAGCCACCAAATTTATCTGTCTAGTCTTAAGCTCCGTTTAAGTTCATTCCTCACGCGTCTACGCTGTGTATTGTGTCCATGACCATGAGATATTTGGCGTCGCTGGTGAAGAATTTCTATAGAGCGCTGTGAAATCCAGTGGGACTTTTGGGTTGATTGTGTAGTCTCACAGGCTGTTATTGCGGCGGCTCGCATAATCCCTATTTTGTTCCACCTTTCATCGGCAGTTGCACACTGAGCAACTGGGAGGGAGTTACTCAAGGTGGTCTTGAACTGCAGGCTGAGAGAATTTTTCGACCGCAATGTGTTTGTAGTGAACTCCCATTCGAAGGCTTCGTACCACAGAACTTTAACGAGAACCTACATCGCACAAGAGCCTGATTTGGATCTATTCAGGTATTCGAAAAGGAGCGGCAGTCCTCAATGCAACCTCTCAAGCGAGCATTTATGGCAATATGGTCGATTTGGGCCGAAGGTTGGCTTCCATCCGGCGAGCGCCATGTGGCACATTGACATCTTTTACGGCGAAAGGAAGTGCTGCTAATGAATAATCGAGATCGTGCACAGAATTGTATAAACCGTTCATCTTTATCTGTGCGTTGGCCTTAAAGACCAAACATGCCACCTAATTGTGATTCAGATGTATCTAAGCGACCCAGTCTGGCATTCATATCTCCCGCTAAGACAACAATATCGGAGCATTTTGCACGTCGCAAAAGAGTATAAAGATCGTCGTAGAAGGCGTTCTTCTCGTCGTCGATGAGAAGATTTTGAGTTTGGTGTAATATTGGTAGCTAGTCTAATTGCGCACATCCTGCTATTGCAAGGAATCCAATCGATTAGACAGGATTCGGCATGTGAATTCAACACTAGACCAACACCCGCCTGTCTTGAAATGGCAACCAAGTCCAGCTTCTGGCCTGCACGAGTGGCTCCTCGAGCCCGGTGGAACTGCTTCTAGCAACAGAAGGGGCGAGGGCGAGTGACTGGCGTCTGAAAACCAGTTTGCTTCGGGCAGATGGAGCTCGTTAGCCTGGGAGGGCATTTCATATAAGGGAAGGAAACCCCTGATTTTAAAACTCCGCTGCCTTGCGGAATACCCGATCGCAGGAACGGCTTCGGGAGAAAACCCTGAGGAAAAATCTGAAACAGAGTCTGGCAGATGGTTAGTTGGTGCACACCACCTCTTTCTGACAACTCCCTGCTGCCTTGCAGGTTGCACTTGGTTGTGCAAAGGCTAGAGAAGCAGACTCGAACAAACGCCGAGTGGTGCTGGGGACGCCGCTTTATACCCAAATTCCCAAGAATCTTCATTGAAGCCGACTCATCCTCCAGGAGATAGTCGCCCAAAAGTAAAGTAAGTCTTGAAATGGCATATACAAAATCACCAGAGCAGCGCAAAAAGTAGTGAGTTGAAAGGTTTGGGGCAGTAAGTTCACTAATTATAGACGGATCATATAAGTGCGTTTCCAATAAAGAGCAAACATCAATAGATAGACTATCTAAGGTAAGAGCTAATGCAGCTTGCTGGCCTATTTGTCTGAGAGTTCTGACATTCATGGCTCCGATGTGAGCAGAGGTCTGTGGTTTCAGAAAGTGATCTGTAAATTCACGAACAGAAAATTTTCCATCATGATCAACGCGGTCTTTTCTAAAGCTGGGATTGAAAGACCGAGAGTTGCTAGGAGTGGATGGGGGGGAAGGGTCAGAAGCAGTTGGAAGAGTAGGACCAGCAGTAGCTTGTTTTCGCTTACCCGCCCTGCTGTATGCAGCAGATAATGCGATTCTGTTTATCGTACGCGACGGCCGATACACTATGGTGTCGGGTTTCGTAGTAATAGTCACGGTTGTATGTGGGCTGGGATACTGCCAGCTAGTCCATGCCTAGACATGAGAACAATTAAGGTTCTAGACCAAAGCCTTTGGCTAAAAAGCCTGACCCACAAGGCAGCGGTTTAGGTTGGGTTGAGACCGTGTTCGCCTGACCTCTATCTATTGACCTTCCTGGTATGAGTGACTCTGAAGGTGCTCGGAGAGGACCACCCAGCATAGCTCAATAGATCATACAGGTACACAAACCATCGCACCACGTTAAGGTCCAGTCTCAGCGTGATAAGCATAGGATAGTCAATATAGTGGGTCGGCGTCGTTTGCTAAACTTCCGTAAAAGGTGGGGTTATATACATCAAAACAGTCAATACAGGGGGAGACAAAATGACGCAGTTCCGTATATATGCAACTAGAAAGGAAGAGGAAAATGGGTGCTGTATCAGTCAATAGTCAATAGCATATTTTGGTACAAAAAGCTAAGAGCTTAAAATAGAACCACAGGATAGTCAGCACAAGGGGTCGGGTGGAGTCCATGAAATTGGGTTTCGGTTACCAAAGTTCCGTAAATGGTAGGGTCAGAGGAAGCACAGGGTAGTCAATACAGGGGAGGATGGATTGGCGTCAATTCGTATGTAGGTCTGAAAAAGAGAAAATGGGTGCAGCATCGGGAACAAAAAGAAATGTGCGAAGTTAAATTCAAATTTTCTGAGAAAGATATAGGTAAGAGTCAAGGCGTTCTTTAAAAATAGCAAAGGAAGGAGAGGTCACAATAAAAGACGGTAGATCATTCCAGGCAGAAGGAGTGCGGACTGAGAAAAAGAACTTTCGTCAGTTTAACCGACTTGGTAGATGAGCAAGCTTTAAGACATGTCCCCGGGTTCCGGAACTAGGGGCCATCGAAAGCAGTCTGAAGCACGGGTGTTTGGCATTCTTGAGAATCAGGAAAACCAAAATAAGATCCCCTCGAATGCGGCGGTAACTCATGTGGAACAAATTAAGTGCCTTCAGGCGATCTTCATAGTTCATCGAACTGAGCCTTTTGACGATTTTGGTGAATCTCCGTTGAGCTTGTTCCAGAACGTGAATATCGCGCTTAATTACACGGGGACAAGACGCTGTAGCGGTATGGGCTTTAAAAATTTATCAGAGATTACAAAAATAATAGCTACAATGTTGTATGAAGATATACAGATAGAAAATTCAAAATAACTCACCGAAGGCTGAAGTGATTTGAGCAAAGAAATTGTGATAAGAAGGATACTGATTCATCAAGATGTCGAAGATTCCGAGTACGGACAGTAATGCAGAAATTGACTTGATTAAATCCGTTAAGATGGAGGTTCAGTTCGAGTAACGAATAAAGTAGCAAGCTCGCTAAAATGGAGTTATATCCGTGAGCGTTAATGATTCTCACAGTCCAAACATTCACTGCAGTCAGTCCAGACAGTTGCAAACAAGTTCTCACACAATCGGCTTAGACACAGCGAGAGAGAACGAACCGCGCTGGTTGGATTCAAAACCGTATATATATTCAAGGTCACAATCATTAACAATTGCAAATAGCAAAATGGGTGAAATACAACAATACTCCTCTCCCAGAGCGTACAATAGGCTCGAAATATCACTCACACTCATAGTCATTCAGATGCTGTGGGAACCTGACGCGCCTACCACTGTGACTCGCAACCGTGGGAACAGGCTCAACTGGTAATGTAGCATCGGGCGTGGGAACGGGTTTTGAATTCAGTTGAAAGCTGTCGGAGTGTGATGCGGAGGTTGTTGGTTGGGGCAAAACGTGGGAAGATTGTTCAACAATGGAAGGCTTCAATCGATCAACTGAGACGGTATCACGGCAACCGTTGATGTATAACACGAAATGTTTGTCTTGTCGTGAGACGACTTGATGTGGACCATGATAACGTGGTTGCAATGATTTGCTTATGGTATAACGACGCACAAAGACGAAGTCGCACGTATCTAAGTCTGGGTGTTTATAGATTGAAGGCGTGGAAGTACGAGGAGGTTGGTATCGTAAACGAGAAACAAAATTGCGTAACCGGGAAATGAGGTCAGAAACGGGTGGAAAATGTTTAAGAGGACTGACAAAATCACCAGGCAATGATAAGGATGAACCGTAAACCAATTGTGTGGGAGAACATGTTAAATCTTCTTTAATGAATGTACGTAATCCAAGAAGGACAAGTGGAAGGTTTTTGGCCCACTTGCTCAGGTCAACTTGGCAGGCTAAAGCGGCTTTCAATTGTCGATGGAATCGTTCAACTAAACCGTTAGCAGATGGTTGATATGCCGTAGTGCGAATATGTTGGCAACCAAGGAATGCTGAGAGATCACGAAATAGAGAAGATTGAAATTGAGCTCCACGATCAGTGGTAACGATAGCAGGTGCACCGAAGTTTGCTACCCAATGCTGAATGAAAGCACGAGCAACAGACTCTGAAGAAATATCAGAAATAGGAACGGCGATGGGCCATCGGGTATACCGGTCAACAGCAGTCAAAATGTAGGTGAAGTTGTTTGAAGAGGGAAGAGGACCAACTAAGTCTAGGTGAACATGCGAAAAACGAGCTTCGGGGTTAGAAAATGTCCGGGACTAGTAGTTGTATGTCTATGAACTTTATTACGTTGGCATTGAATGCAGGATCTTGCCCATTGGCGAATATCCTGATTCATGCCAGGCCAAACAAAACGAGACGCAATCAACGCAGTAGTTGCACGAATTCCAGGGTGAGAAATCGAGTGCAAATGATCAAAAATGGCTCTGCGAAGAGAAAAGGGGATAAATGGACGTATGACATGATTGGAAGTGTCACACAAAATAGTTTCTTCTGAGAAGGGCAAAGGCATGGGTGTCAGTTTGATAGACTGGAAAGAATCAGCTTCAGACGAAAAATCTTCACGACGTTGCTCTGCAGCAATGGTTTCTAGGCTAACATTGGCCGGAATAATGGCATCTACTCCTGGGCGAGATAGACAATCTGCGACAACATTTGAAGTACCGGAAATGTGGCGAATGTCTGTCGTAAACTGTGAGATGAAATCAAGTTGTCGGATTTCACGAGGAGAATGTCTGTCATGGCGAGATCGGATTGCATATACCAGAGGTTTGTGATCCGTTAGCACGGTAAATGTATGACCCTCTAACAGATGTCGGAAATGTCGGATGGCGAGGTATATAGCAAGAAGTTCTCGGCCGAATGCGCTGTAGTTCGATTGTGTCGGTGAAAATTTTTGAGAAAAAAATGATAATGGTTGCAAGTCATTATCTATGAGTTGCTGAAGAACTGCTCCAGCTGCAAAATTAGAGGCGTCTGTAGTTAAAATGAACGGGTAGTGGGATCAGTATTCAAATGAATAAGGGCAGTTGCATTGCCAACAGCTTCTTTTGCTGATTCGAATGCAGTAAGTGCTTCCGAGTCGAAAGATAATTCTTTCTTTGATCCACGTAACAAGTTGGTCAGCAGATGAAGCACGTTTGAGCAATGAGGCAAAAAACGACGGTAATAGTTTATCATACCGAGAAAACGTTGCAACTGTTTAATGGAAGTGGGGATAGGAAAATCCTTTATGGCAGCCACTTTAGATGCTAAGGGGGTGATTGAGTGAGCATCAATGTGATGTCCAAGAAACTCAAGAGAATTTACACCAAAGAGACATTTTGAAGGGTTGATGTTGAGTCCAAAATCAGAAAAACGTTCAAAAACAAGAGATAGATGACGCTTGTGTTCTTCTGACGAGGAACTAGCAATTAAAACATCATCTATGTAGACAAAAACAAAATCGAGACCTCTGACGACATGATCCATGAAACGCTGGAATGTCTGTGCTGCATTACGTAAGCCAAATGGCATGCGAACGAATTCGAAGAGACCAAAAGGAGTAGTGATGGCAGTCTTCTTGATATCGCATTCGGCAATGGGGATGTGATGATATGCACGCACAAGGTCGATTTTAGAAAAAATTGTTTTCCCGTAAAGATTAGAAGAAAAATCATGGATGTGTGGGATAGGGTAACGGTCTGGGACGGTGTGGGCGTTCAGTGCACGATAGTCACCGCATGGTCTCCAATCACCTGTAGATTTCTTTGGAACAAGATGGAGAGGTGATGACCAGCAGCTGTTGGACGGACGAATTATCCAAGCTGAAGCATGTGTTCAAATTCGGCCTTTGCTGCTTTCAGTTTGTCGGGAGCTAAACGGCGAGGACGTGCAGAAACGGGCAGACCTGTTGTATCAATCGAATGAACCACATCGTGTTTGACAGTTACGGAGTCGGACGATGGGTGTGTCAATTGAGGAAATTTATCGAGGATGTTATTAAAACAACCAGAGTCAGTTGGAGGAGAAAGGTGTATGCCAACTGAATGAATGGATGATGAGTTGCAGGAGACTGATAGGGTTGTGATGCTGTCTAGTAGTTTTCTGTCTTTTAGATTGACCGTGAGGCCGAAGGATGACAAAAAATCAGCTCCAATAATGGGATACTGGGTGTCAGCAATAACAAAAATCCACGGAAACTGGCGTCGAAGGCCCAAGTCGAGTGTAAGGCATTTACGACCGTATGTTTGAATGGCGCTTCCATTGGCAGCCTGCAGAGAAATGGCGTAACATATGCTTTGTCGTTCTCTGACAGATGGTGGAACTACACTGATCGCAGCACCGGTGTCAATGAGGAAACGGAGAGAGGTTGATGGATCGTAAATAAATAGTAGACGACTTTGGGAAGAATTGCCAACTGCAGCCGTCGTCTTTACTGAGTGGCTTGCAAGTTTCCCGATGGAGATTTTGATGACACGTAAGCACAAGGCTCGGTGCACTTACGAGCTGCATCACCGTAACGTTTGTGATACCAGCAGGTTTCTGGATCGTTTTGGGGACGCTGGGATGATGAGTGACGGGATCTTGACTGTGAGCGATTGTGGAACGTTCTATGCGGTTTAGAATGTTGCTGTCGGAAGAGTGGAATTAACTGCTGTATTAGGACTTCGAGTTTATCTAGTCGCTCTCCCATTAGTGCGTTAGTGTCAAGAGAAGAGACAATAGCGACTTCGGAATCAGACATGTATAAAAATCAAAATTGGAGAATGAGAAAAGTTATACGAAAGCAGATGAATAACTGTGAGGATAAACAGTTCGTAGTTAGAAAAAGTTCATCAAGTTGTAGCGGTATAGGCTTACAAAAAATCTATCAGAAATTACAAAAATGATAGCTACAATGTTGTATGAAGATATACAGATAGAAAATTCAAAATAACTCACCGAAGGCTGAAGTGAGCTAAGCAAGGAAATTGTGATGGGAAGGATACTGGTTCT
>JACCGJ010011505.1:0-10460 GCA_013407085.1 Atriophallophorus winterbourni | reverse complement strand
CACTTGGTTGTGCAAAGGCTAGAGAAGCTGACTCGAACAAACGCCGAGTGGTGCTGGAGACGCCGCTTTGTACCCGAATTCCCAAGAATCTTCTTTGAAGCCGACTCATCCTCCAGGAGGAGATAGTCGCACAAAGTGAAAGTGACGAACGAGTAAGGAAGGATCTGACGGTTATTTGAAGCATCGCGCATATGAACAGTAATGGCAGACAAATGATGGAATGAGTGTAAAAACAAAGAACGGCCAACAACAGAGGATAATCAACGCAAATCAACTGCAATCCCGGCGGCTTCTCCGCGTCGTTTCATTTGGGGTCATGGACAGAGATACTGGACTATTATTCGACATGCGTGCAGTCTATGCAGAATGAGTCCCAGGTAGTGTCGTGACACAATGGGGAGCTTGTGAGTCATATGAGTAAGGGAAGAGGTGAATAGTAATCATAATCATCGTCAGGAGCATCACATCGGAATCAAGTACCGAGTGTTTAATGGCCACATAAGCATGCTATGTTAAAAAATGTGAAAAGATGGGGACAGATGGGACTTAAAAGTTATTGAACGTGTAAAACATTGGTTACAGAAACACATGGATGGTATGGTATGATATGAAAGCACAAGCCTGATCCGGGCAAAGTGCCGCACAGTCAGAGACGTGTACGTGGGCTACGATACTGTCAGGTTGCCCGTGCCTAGACACATTTTGAACGAAACATGCATTCAAGCCACATGAGAATGCGCGGCGATCTGTTAGATAACGCTTAACCAGCGTACCTCCATTCACCACATTCCAAGTGCGTTTCGTTTGAGGCCGAACAGAACGTAGGGTTTTATCACGGCTAGCGAATTCACTAGAAACACGCACACACACAAAGATGACAAACCTCAGGTAGTTCCGAATGAAAGCCGTGGAGGGCAGGGAGTGTGACAATGTTTCCCATTCGACTTGTGCCTTCTTTTGTCCGACTTTCTTCAGTATTTGATCCATCGAAATAATATTATCCTGTAGAGAAAAGAAATTGCATGCTTTGTAAGCCAACAATATTGTATGCGTGCATGAAATCACAAGCCTGATCCAGGCAAAGTGCTGCACAGTGAAAGATACAGTCAGGTTGCTCAGGCTTAGACAGAAATTAGGGAAAATGGCAGTGAAACTTCAAGCTAACACGAATAGGCCACCATCGGAAGTCACATGAGCAAGCTGCCCAAAGCAGGTCACAAGAAAGCATACACTGAACTACAGATTCTGCAAAAGAACAGTCGGTATGAGAGTCTTAGAGGGGCTGGCGAGATGAGGCATCAATTGGGGTTAATCCACTACACGGATTGCAATCGTGCAGTATTACTGTACTTCGTGGGGATAATGTGCTAAATTGATCTGCCAAACGGGACTGAGCTGCATGCGGGAACACGCTAGAGTTTCACTGATATTTTCTCATCCTGTATTTGTCCAGGACTGGGTAACCTGACGGTATCTTAGCTCACGTGTGCTTTATGACTATGTCATTTTGCCTGGATGCAGACTTGAGTTCATGCACACATGTCTAAATAACTAGATTGAATCTTAAGGAAGTTTCATGCTGAAACAGGCTGGAGTCTGACTACCATTTTCTGTTCTTTTTTTCCCTCATATCTGTCTAGGCCTGGACAACCTGACAGTATCTTAGCCCACGTGCAGTCCTTGGCTGTGCGGCACTTTGCCTGGATCAGACTTGTGATTTCATACATACATACATACATACATAAGGAAGCGTCACACCATCTATCGACTTTTGACCGTGAAACAACCATAGCACACACTCGTATCAAGAGAACATAGCAAACCGTTTCTAATGATAACGTGGATTCAAAGTGGGTTGCGGGAAATCACTCGTCTGAAAGCTGTTGGTGCGCAGTCCCAAGATTCCTGGGAGTAGACGGATATAATGGATAGCGGTAGGATTATGGTATGAAAGCACAAGTCTGATCCAGTCAGACTGCACGCGGGTGATATTACTGTCAGGTTGCCCAGGCCTAGACAGATATGAGAAATAGAGAATAAAGATGGTAGTGAGACTCCAGGGTGTTTCAGCTCACCACCAGTGGCCAATCAATTTAACACGGCGTTAGCCTCACAGCACAGAAGTACTGTACGATTGCACATCTGTGCAAAGCGGCAGGATTAGATGAAACCAAGCATGCCGGAACAATCAGTTTTGGGTGAGAGTGCAATTTTCATCATAAGGAAAAGCACTTTTGTGTAGCAAACATTGAGGGTGTGGATAGAAGACTGAGTGGATTAACGGATGAGGGAAGGATTCTAAGTGTAAAATGCGTATTCGACGATGTTTTGTCAACGAATGTTTTCGTCATCGTGGATTTCACTGCCACGCTTCAACAAAATTTCTCTTTTGCATGCTTTTCCATCACATACACACTCGTGCTATTTGCACTCATCAGGATCCGCATGCACTTGAAACAGTGGAAGAATGAAAACCAAGTTACGCTCGTATGCCACTGTTCGATAACATTGGTACGACCAACTTGCTCAATCATGTGTCCAAACACATGTTTAATGGAATTAAACCCATAACCATGAAACAAAATATTCATTTGCATGCTTTTCCATCACACACACACACCCGACGACTGGTTTCGTGCTGTTTGCACTCATCAGGAAAGGACAGAAGATTGGTACGACCAACAGTTTCAATCACGTGGCCAGACACATGTCAATGGGGTTTCTGATGATTCATGAAGATTAACGCCTTCAGCCCGGGATCTCGTTTAAAACAAACACGGAGCAAATGATACATGATACTCGCAACGGTCTATGGGTCCCAGGGGCTTTGTAATGACAGCGTTTTCGGAATTCTATAGCAAACTAACGAATGGGGTTATGGGTGGTTTTTTCATATCAAAAAAGAAGCTAGCAATGTGGCATCATCAGGTGAAGAAAGATATTACAAGTAGACTCAATGAGCCACAGCATTCGTTAAACACGAAACAAACAGCTGTGCATGTAATTTGTTATATCCACGCTCACCATGTTTTTAAACTCCTCCAAAATGCAACATGCGACCCTGTCAATCAGACACGCTTCCCAATTCTCCAATTTTTCGTACAAATGAGCGCGACGATTTAACGCTTTCAAATATCGCGGAGATTGTTCCAATGCGGCAGAACAATCATCGATGGCCGCCTCATACTGACGCAAATTTTCCTTGGCTGCGGCACGATTTTGGTAAAGTGCGGCACGTTCCTGGGGAACGAAAGATTAACAGAAAAAGTAAATGAGCGAAAGCAACAGGACACGAATCATTCGGAGGGTAAGAACAACCGGTATTTTCATCACATTGAATGGGTTTGAATGGAGTCCATCTGCCGTTATTATCTTGACTACTTCAATTATTGCGTCTCAGACATTTGACTAATGGTCCGAAACTGTAATAAGTGGAGAGTGATTGCAGCTCAACTGGTGGATGTGTGGATCTAAAAATTCTCCTGACAAAAAGTAAGCAATTAAACTAAATATCATATTGTCGCAAGGTTTATCGGCAGGTTCGTACGAATCTAAAAGTAGCGAGTGTTCAACTGTCATAAAACCATGGCACGATACAATCCTTAATGATGGGAAAGGGTGGGGCCTGAAAAGCCACGGCAACTGTAGAACATTACGCATAAATGCACTGGGGTGAGGTGTGTACGCTTAAAATCAATCACGCAACCAGTTTCCATAAACATTCGTGACTTATTATGTATGTTATCTATTTTCTTTCTCATATCTGTCTAGGCCTGGGCAACCTGACAGTATCATAGCCCACGTGCAGTCTCTGACTGTACGGCACTTTGCCTGGATCAGGCTTGTGCTTTCATACATATATTATCGGCAGAAAGCAACGAGCATTGGCCAATTAATTAGAGAGATTTTGCAGAATTCCAGTGTTTCCTACACAAGCAGGATTGTATCCCGATGCATTGCTCATCGATACTATCTATGGAAACTTCAGAAAGATGCAGGCTCAACGTGGCCTGAAAATCCTTGAGAATCGGGGGTCATCAGGCCTGGACACGTTTGGCTATATTTCGAGATTTCCACAACAAATCGCATCAAAAGCTTAGCACAGACTATTGCGTGCATGAGTGAGAATCTTGCACAATCCCTCGATAGCCATGAGTAGCTAATAGCAATATGGTCAATTGACGTGAACGAGGCCGTCGACCGGGATTTTCAGGTGGAACAGCGCCGCTTCGAATGGTGGAAACTAGTGCTGACAAGATGAAGTTTGTGCTCTGAGCGCAAGCTAAGCAATCTTTCGCCAATGTCATTACGACCACAATCGAGACCGGACCTTCCAACGAAAAATGCTTGTTTGCAGATATACGACATCAACGCGCATCCACGTCTCAAGCTAAAACAACGATGTCAGTCATCGATGCAAGTTTAATCAGTTCTTGTAATTTTCTACAGAACTCATCCATGGCAAATTGAAAGCTACAATTAGTCAGTGCATAGGCTGCAATCACGAATCATCATCATCATCATCATGAAGCACAAGTCTGGAGCCAGACAAAGTGCCAAGCAATATGAAGCAGGAAAAGCAGATAAGCAAGCGCGTGGAAAAGGGAAAGCATGCAAGCGGAATACGCAAAAGCAAATGCACAAAAAAGCAGCTTGTTTTTGTAGTTTCACTGCATGCGATTTTTTGGGTTTTTTTGTTTTTGTTTTTTTTGTTTTTTATGTAAAATAATACCGAATAAAAAAATTATGACACACATAATAAAATACACTGGCGCCACTGACTTCGGTTTGTAGCCATATCGCGTAAGGTTTCCAGCCAACTATTAGGTGGAGCTTTTGGACCCCACCCAGGCAAACGAATACGCCCAACTGAGCCTAGCGCTACGGTGAGTTTCTTCATCCCAACGCGCCACGTCATGGACTGGCCACCCGATCTTTCTCTTCCCAGCTTCTGTCAGGCTCTGCGAATAAGGCGCGGTACGGCAAACGGTGAGTAGGCATTCTTAATACATGTCCCAACCATCGCAAGCGAGCAAGCATCAGCATTTCTCTCAGTCCGTGGCCACCTGGTCCTAACACCCGCTTGCAGACATCTATATTTGTAACACGATGCTGCCACCGAATGCGAGCAATTCTCTACGCAGGCAACGGGTATCAAAAACAGAAAGCCGACGGACATCTTCGCTCGGATAGACCAGGTTTCGCAGCCATAAATGAGTGTAGCACGCACCACTGCGTTGTACACTCGGCCTTTAGTATGGAGTGAAACATCGCGTCGACGCCACAGGTGGCGAAGGTTAGCAAACGCTGCACCCGCTTTGCGAACACGATGTGAGATCTCGTCCTCGACACAACCTCCAGCGGAGATACAACTGCCAAGGTAAACAAAGCTGTCGACCAATTCAAGATTGACATCGCACACAGTTAGGTTTGGAAGAGAGCCGCTCCAATCCTGGGTAAGTGTTTTACACTTGTTAGGCGCAAAGCACATGCCATACCTTGAAGCTTCAAGTGCCAGGCGGTCCAGGGCTTGTTGCATTATATGAGGGTCATCTCCCAGAAGTGCGATGTCATCGGCATACTCTAGATCGGTCGCTCGCTCACCCGGCAGAAGTTCAACACCTGTGCCCACCAGGCCAGCTAAAGCTTTTCTCAGGACATCGTCGATCGCGAAGTTAAAAAGGAACGGCGAGATAGGGCAGCCCTGCCGCACCCCGCTGGAGATATTGAACGAGGACGACAATTGTCCGTACGCTCGAACCCTGCCCGAAGTTTGGCAATATAATGCTTTCAAGATCCAAACATACTTCTCGGGCACTCCATGTCTCAGTAGACAGTTCCAAAGACTTTCACGATCGATTGAATCGAATGCCGCTCGGATGTCAAGGAATACCACGATAGTTGGTTTACGAAAAGTGTGGCGTTGCTCCAGTAACTGACGGAGTGTGAAAATTTGATCTATGCACCCTCGGCCGGCACGAAACCCAGTTTGCTCCTCACGGATTTGCTCTTCCCGTTTGGTACTCAATCGGTGAAGCAGAATGGACGCCAGTATTTTAGGAGCTACTGAAATGAGACTGATACCCCGATGATTTTCACAGGAATCGCGCCGTCCCTTTTTGAAAATAGGAGCAATTATTGATTCTCTCCAAGGGATCGGAACGCGTTCCTCAGCCCATATGTTGGCGAACAGCGTTTGAAGTTCGCGAACTAAAGCGAAACCGCCATCTTTGAACAATGACGGAAGCAAAGCATCAGCACCTGATGCCCGATGGCGCTTAAGGCTTCGGACTACACTGTAAATCTCTGATTGAGTCGGAGCCTCAAGAGAAATCGACCATGGGGTACAGTGTTCCGTATTCTCGAAATCAGTGGGTGCAGAAGGCCAGTTTAACTGTGCTTCAAAATGTTCTGCCCATCGCTCCATGCGTCTGTGCATGCTAAAAATTGGCAAACCATCTGCTTCACGTATCAACTCACTGATGCCTGGTCGCCCGCTTCCAGTTGTTCTGATGAGTTGGAACAATTTTCTGAAATTGCCTACAGCTGCCGCAGATACCATTTCCGTAGCCTTAGAACTCCACCAACTTTCTCTGTCGGTTCTCAAACTGGCAACCAGTTTACGTTTAATCACGTTTAATCACGAATAGGTTGCGGGATGTGTTGTGACATGGCTATGACACCTAGTTCCTTAAAGAAACAGGGAAATTTCGTTCATGCGCCCGTTGGTGCAATGGGCAGCTGTGTATGACGAACAGCTTTGGTTCAAAACCATAAGCGATACGGCGGCAAACCGCATTCGGTGGCACCAATGTAGTTTATCATGTTCCATAATTTTTCATCATATGTATAAATTTACAAGCCTCGTCAGGCAAATTGCCGCGAAGCCAGACTATACAAGGGCTAAGATACTGTCAGGTTGCCAAGGCCTAGACAGATATGAGAATGAAAATAGAAATGACAGTGAGAGCGCAGCGCATTTCCACATGCAGCCCCACTACCGTTGAAAAATCAATTAAGCACGGTGTTAGCTGCACAGCACAAATGTACTGCACGATTGCACAACAGTGCCATGGTGGATCTGTTTGATCCTTTATTTACGATTAGACCTGAGTCACACTACCTCGTCAGTATTCAACAGTTCGGGAAATCATCATCATCATGGGCGGCCTGCACCGGTATGGTATGATGGTATGAGAGCACAAGCCTGATCCAGGCAAAGTGCCGCAGTCACAGACGGCACGTGGGCTAAGATACTGTCAGGTTGCCCAGGCCTAGACAGACATGAAGGGGATAGACATGGTAGTGAGACTCCAGCCTAGTTCAGCATGCAGCTCACTACTGTTGGCCAATCAATTTCGCACGATGTTAGCCGTATAGCCTGCACCGGTAGCAAGTACTGATTGCTTAACTGCTATAAAACCATGGAACGGTAAAATCTTAAAAATATAAGGGTAGAAGGTAAATTTGCACGTATGAAGCATGTAGAAGTGATTGCACAACCGGAGCTCTGGACACCAGCTGGATAAGAACAATACAAGCGAGGTAAATTATGCGCACCTGCAGCTCGACGCACCTAAGGACAATGCCTTCGTTAGATATCCAAAACTTTAGATGAGATGTCCCGCAGTCATAGGTTGTACAGGTGCTGAAATGCTGCTAGGTTGAAGATGACCAGGGTATAAGATAGTAACATCTTCTAACACGCAGATTAGAAACAGGAGCAATCCGTTTAGCGAGGGTTTACTGGTGTAGTGAAAAAGTACGAAGATTTCAGCGAAAATAAGCTGAGATCAGACTTGATAACAAATTAGAAGAGCTACAAAGAACCACTGGGCGAAACTCACAGCAGTAGCGTCCTCGGGGCAGAGAACAAGCCCGTCGTCGTAGAACTGTAAGGCTTTGCTGTACTGACCTGCTTTGAAGAACTTGTTTCCCTTATTTTTTAGAGCTCTGGCTTTTTCCAATGGAGTATTTGGTTCCGCGTCAGGATCAGCAACTTGCGCAGTTTCTTGAAAATAAAGGGATCAATCGATGAATTTAGCAAGTAAAATAATGTATAGATTAGTTGATCAGCTTGAAAAATGTATCTCTAACATGATAGAACTGAAAGCGTCCGATGATGAGAAACAATTCAAGATGTGAACTTTGGTTTGGCAGATATCCGTAACCGGATTAGAATCAACAGAAGGTAGGATGGATTAGACAGAGAATAATAGTAAAACGATAAAGAAAAAATCTTGACATAAATTCAAGCAAAACGAAAAACTGCAAGCAAAATATGTAAACATGGATAAACAGCCAGTTCGTGATTTCTACATGTGTGAAGTTTCATTTTTAAATGGTATCACAATTATATTGAATGAAAACGTTGAGAAATACTTTAACTTAGAGACATCGCGCCGAACTCAGATTGTAGATTGTGCAAATTTCCAAACACCGGTTTGGTTTACGTTTCGGACTATACACATGCAACCTCAAGCATGAATCACATTCTCTCCAGAGTCATCAAAACTGATATTGGTGTCATCGTGATCTTGATTTTAATTAACTATTATGATTTCGGTTGACGGGGACATTATTCTGAAATTTTTACTGCGACTACTTTACCGTGGTTGTGTGATAAAGCTTAGTGCATGTTGCAGTTTTATCAGCCCACATGAGATGTGGCTTTCAAAAAGCACCATTTTCCGGGTTCCGACGGCCCAGCATCCGCAATTATGACCAAACAAGCACAGCCTATGATGGTTGATTTACATTCTCAACAGTTTTATCTGCGACTGAAAACATATCAAGGATAGCATTTTACGCGCGTAACGATAATGCACTTGCATCACAAAACAAGGTGAGAAGACCTTGCATCTAAGTGCCCGTTTTGGAGGCAGTGTGAAACGTTATCTTCAAGCCGGGGATGTATGAAATCACAAGCCTGAATCAGGCAAAGTGCCGCACAGCCAAAGGCTGCACATGGGCTAAGATACTGTCAGGTTGCCCAGGCCCAGAAAGATATTGAAAATGAAAATAGCAATAGCAGTGAGACTGCAACGCCCGCAACTCACTACCGGTGGCAAATCAATTTAGCACGGGGATAGCAAATACTATTCTCGGATGCTTAAAGTGCGCACGCAGAGATACCACCTATCGACCTAGTACTACTCATCGTTGTAAAAACTGCGACAGAGATTGTTCCATCTGAATCTGACTGCTTAGTCATGTGAAACGCTTATAGACGACCAATATATTTTAGTGCTCACATTCCCATCCCTTACAGACCAATACCGGTTTCTAGCTGTTTGCCGTCATCAGGTGGAGAGTAAGATCAGGTTAAGTAAGAATTGAAACAGTGGTATAGTGGCAACCAAAGGTATACTTGTATGGCACCGATAATATGGTTCTTACACAGATCCACGGTGTTCAAATACAAGCATTCAAGGCGCTTATAAAAGTATTACAGCTGTTGTAAAGGCCGAATGTCTAACTTAAATAGAGCCATGACATTAAAAGTTTTACGAGGTGGAAACGGCAGGAGATAGCAAGCTAGGAAATTTAGACAAGTTTAAGCACAAAATAACTGGGATTTGGTGCTCACACCATGAATCGAACACCTATTTGATTACTTCGAGAACAAATTGTGCTATAGTATACTTTCGGAAATTGGCTGTAATGTATTTATGGCAACCTTTACTCGGCACTCCACATGATAACATACTGAGTCGAGAAATCATTTCTGGAAGATACGGCAAGGAAGATTTTAAAAGATATAGAGAAACCCCCAAGTTTAGCTAGCCACCGCTATAAACTAATAAAACGGTTGTTTTAGTAGGAATATGTGATTACAATGATGTTTGATCGTTTAGTATTTTTGCAATGTGTAAATAACACCATGCCAAATTAATTTTCAATCGGTACAGAGCTGCATGCAGAAAAACACCGGAGTCTCACTGACATATTCCCATTCATGGGAGTCTAGGCGTGTGAAGAACAACAGTATCTCAGCCGCTGATAATTACATTTTGTTTGGACTTATGCTTGTCATTTCTTACATACTAATATTATGTTGCATTTTATCGAGTAGTATATAAATTTAAAGAAATTGATTGACACCATATAAATCTGTAAGAAATTTTTAATAGAACGAGCGCTGGAAGTTGAATATATCAGGACGAAAAAATTGAAGAAAAAATACAATCGTACTTTTATTGTAGGCATAATATGCTAAACCTGCGATACCGATGCCAACCGGGATAGCAAGTAATGTTGCAGTTTTCCACGAAAGTCTAAAACGAATGCGTCCGGAAGCCTAGACTGTAAAGAATGTGCATTTAATCTTACGTGGGAGTCGGTACTGAGCATGCTAGAGAGAGTCATGTAAAATCCTATGAATCTCTAGTTTTGGAAAAGCACGCGACAGCTTAATAAATCTAAATTGCCCGGCAAACGTCGGTTGCTTCAAGGCCACG
>JACCGJ010011504.1:120000-135671 GCA_013407085.1 Atriophallophorus winterbourni | reverse complement strand
ACGGAGTTCTCTTCAGTTGTCAAGATAAGATCGAGCATTGAAGGCATATCTCTCCCTCTGTATCTTGTATTGCTTTCAACGTGATTATACAAAGGAATTTCGTCAAACAGCTGCTGAAAGATGGAAGCAGTGGAGGTTTGAAAAATTTTGTTCGTCTTCAGCAAGTTAGGCAGATTAAAGTCTCCCATGATCAAGATTCTGGTATGATATCTCGAGGCAATCAAGCGTAGCTTGTCGAGTAGATTCGTATTATACACTTCCGGGGCTGCTGGTGGGCGATAAATTACGCCGATTGTGCAATCATCGACTGTAGCCGTTGTCAACAAACACCATAGCGTGTCCTGAAGCACCAAGTCGGAATCCGTCATTTCTCTGCACTTGAGTCTCTGATCATAATAGAGTGCTACACCTCCTCCACGTGATGCACGGTCTCGGCGGAGCAGTGACATGCCAGCAATCTCTAACTCACAATCGTGGATTTCCGGGCTCAGCCAAGTTTTGGTAATGGCAATTAGCTGAGGTCGTTTAGTCTCAAACCGAGCGACAAGTTCGGCAAATTTGTTAATCAAGCATTGGGCATTGGTATAGAGGCATCCAAGAACAGTTTTGGTAAGCGAAGATGGATGGTGTCGTGTGATGTCATAGTCTGAGACAACCGTCATTGTCACGCCGACTCTGGAAGAGTCGGCACTGTTCTGTTTTTTGACAAGTTAAGTAGCATATCGGTCGTTTCAGGTTGAGAGGCGCAAATCGAGTCCTCTTTTTGGCCGAAAAAGATTTCTTTATCTGGCTTCAGTCCACTCTTGGGAGTCAGTTGGGTTCGATTGCTGATTTTGTGTCCCAGCTGAAGATTCATTTCTTGGTTCAGTTGATAGGGCTTCATCAATCCTGACAGTATTTAATGCAGAATGGGCTGCATTTATATCAGTGTTTATGTGATCGCTAAGGATTACACCTTTTGGGATTTTGTGTTTCCAGCTTTTCCAGTTGGAACGTACAGTACCAACAATAGTACTCACTAGGAAGTTTATTTTTAATGGACGTGGCCCATTACCTTTGTATTTTGCTGAGGAAGGCAGTCTAAAAGTATCCACGACAACGGCCTTTTCGACGAAAATTGTATCAGCCAGAAAACTCCATTGCCTGTAGTCATGCTCAGCTCGCTCGTTAGCCTCAGGATTGTCTGCCAGTTCTGGAACTCCGAGGATGATGAGATTGCGATTAGATGTCTTTCTATTGTCGTATGTATTGTTCCTCCTTTCGGACCATGGAATATCAACATGAATGCGAATATTCAGTGAATTGTTAGACCCAAGTAGGTAAGAATTTAGTAATACGTTTTCCAGGTCACGCTCATTTGCTAAGTTAACCCTCAATCGTCTGGGTTTATCCTGATGAGGTGAATCACGCCGTCTAGTTAAACGAGTCAATGCTAACGGCACTACAGTTCCAATTTTCATAAGTTCACACAGTTCCTTCCATTATTCTTCATCATGCCTTTGACGGTCTTTGAAGAGAGTGCATTTTGGCTCAGGAACGTCAGTACAAATGACACTCAGAAAGTGTGCCTTACGATTGGTGGAGATGTTATTTCGTTTCACCAAAGCTTTATCTGTTTCGGGATCAGTTTGTTGTTTAACGGCTCGCTTTTCATTCTCGGATTTTGTTGAATTTGTTTCAGACCTTTCCAAGGCACGCGGATCATGGGAACGGCTCATTTGTTCTGAATTGCTAGGTCGAATGTCCGTATGTTCATCATCGCATTTTTTGCCTTCCTGCTTCCTTAGAAACAGAGATGAAACACGATCTCCACACTCAAGTCTAGGCTTCAGTTTGCTAATTAATAAGTCATTCATCAAACCTTCAATTCTCTGTATGCGGTCCTCTAAATTCAACACCCCCATGTTAGTTTCAGTCTGTGAGCTCGCAGTCGTCTTTGTACAGTTTCTAGGTTCAATTCTGCATACATGACAGATATAGCATACTCCTGGCATTTCATTTTTATTGATAATTGCAATAGAATCAGCAGTCAGGGTAACATCACACTTCATATGAACTTTATCGTGACAAATAAAACAGCTAGCGTGTCGGGCATTGTGACTTACCGCCTTTCGACAAATTTTGCACATGTGACCTCCTTCACTGGGCTTCGCTCGTAAGGTCATGACGCCGGGGTGAAAAGATTTATCGATCGATCTGTGTGGTAAATGGGTGTGCGCGCGTTGGCACGTATGAAACGAAGGCGGGTCCGAAGCGGATTTAGGGTTGTTGAAAGTGGGTGAGTGAATAATTTCGCCACAGGAAAGGTGGGTAACGAAATTCGTCGTAGCTCCTTCAGATTGGATCCGATTTTCCGGTCCAATGTGTCAACCGAAGTGGGAAAGCGAGCTCTTTCGAATGGTGGTAAACTCAATCCAATATTCAGTGTTGCACACAAACTTGCCCGAGTAGGTCTAGTTTGGTTCAAAATGTAGAGAACTGATTTTTCTAAGATTGCTTGTTCTGCCTCCAAAAATGGTATGAACACAATGCTTGTGTTAAGAGGAGTACAAAAAGGTAAAAATTATCCAGATAGGACGAGATGGGAATGAAGTAGATCCAAAAACTCCAGAGCACGGAATAATGCGACCGCACAGAACACAGCAGTACTGGGGAAGAAGAATGCAAAAAAATGATCAGGTTGATAAAGGTGTACAGAATAAATAAATTATAAAATGACCTTATCAAGCGGAATTTTGAACATTTTGCTGATTAATAAAGGATGGTAAATTTACAAGGGTAAGAAGGTTAACTTTTTTTCGCAATGTCACACAGTAATAAAGTTCCATCTAGATTGCATCGAAATAATCAAATGAAGGGGATGCGATTAATTCTGGAGCAGGGGTTGAAAGAAAAGAAAATAACGGAAAAAAAATATGGAGGAAATAGTGCGTGTGAAGATATAATTGTCACAGTAAAAATAAATTTTCGAAATAAAGAAAGTTCCTATATATATAAATTGACTTCTTCGGAATGATGGTGGGTGTGTTTGAAAAAAAGCACATAGAAATCCGAAGTTAAATTGAAAAAATTTAGAAAATGGAGGGGAAAAGAAGAGATTGTGGTTTAAATTGCATGAGGTTTGGGCCGGTTGTACGATCCAGGAAAGTCGAAGAATTGTCAAATCAGGGAAACCAAAACTATTCGCCAGTATGGATTTCGGTTCATGTAGAAGAATCAGTTTTACGCGGAAGAAGCAAGGACCAGTATCGGAGTTGGTTTCGGAGTCGGAGACACTGGAATACGATCGAAAATATTCTCTTCACCATCATGGTGAGAGGTTATCGGTGTGAAATTTAACATTTTATATAAACGATAAAAAAATCACAAAAAAGACAATATTTTTTTGGCATTTTTAGCGTTTTTTTTTGTTTTTTTTTGTTTTTTATAATAAATACGTTATGTAAAAACATGTTTTTATGCATAAATGGGTTTAAAGTAAGCAGATAACGGTTGAGGATATAGTCATATGGTAAAAATGATCATAAAACGCTCGGTTATGATGAAGATGTCTAACAACATATCTAAGGTCGGACAACCTGACACTTGCCTGGCCAGATATCCAAAGAATACAATAGGACATCATGATAAACTAAAATGTGGAGAAAGATGTGGAATTAGAAACCTGGGATCCCATGAGAGTATAGAATGTCTAGGGAAGAGTTTATCTTAAGGATTCGGGAAAGTGAGTGAACGGTAAGGGTTTCTACAAGCGTTTTAAATTTTCCTGTAGATGTGCACATACGGAAATGAAGAGGAAGGGAATTCCAAAGTTGTGCATATCTAACTAAGAAGAAGTTACGTCTAACTTTAGTGCGAGACATAGGGATATTCAACAGCCTTGCTCGATTGCGCAGATCATATCGGATATAATCGTGAAAGCGCATGCCAGACTGAAGCTTAATTCGTTGCTGGGTAATGATTCGGAAGAAAAGAAGCAGATTCAGACGAATTCTGCGTAGCCATATTGGTTCGACATTCAGCAAATTACACCTTTCAAGATAAGGCAAGGGGTTTGAATAGCCCAAAGTTATTTTGCTGAAAGTACGTTGAAGTCTCTCTAAGAGAAAACAATCACGCCTACCCATGTGAGAATAGATAATATTACAATAATCGAGAATTGGTAGGACCTTCATCTTATATAGTGCTATTTTACTCTCGCGTAAGAGGAATTTATGGTTAATTAGGCTAAAGTTTTGTCTTGCTCTCGCAATGAGGTGTCTGGCTTGTTCATTAAAATTGAGAGAAGAGGAGTATCTAAATCCAAGGTCCTTAATTTCTGCAGAAGGTGTGATGGTTGAGCCATTTATCGTGAGTGTGTAGAAGGGATTGAACAACGTAATCCCATATATTGTGTCTTAGAAGCAGAAAATTCTAATCCCCATTGTGAGCCCCAGTTAGATAGAGAGGCAAGATCACGGTTAAGGGATATCAGGGCCTGTGACACTTCACCAGGAGGAGATGTTATGACGACTTTTATGTCATCCGCGAAGATGAATAGCTTAGAGTGATCTACAACATTTTGTAGATCATTAACATAGATAAGAAAAAGAAGTGGACCTAGAACGCTACCTTGAATTACGCCACTTGGAATTGGCTGATTAGTTGAGGTAACTCCATTAACGTGAACCGAAAAGGTGCGATCAGATAGAAAAGAACGGAACCAGCTCAATAAAGGCCCATGAATACCTAAACATGATAGCTTCAAAAGGAGTAGCGTATGAGGAACCCGATCGAAAGCTTTGCTTATGTCCAAGAATACAACAATCACTGCTAGTCCTTGGTCAAGGGAAGCCGTTATGAGATCTAAGTATTCTAATTGGCAGGTTACACAAGACTTTTGGCTAAGGAATCCATGTTGGACTGGAGAGAACGCATCTGGACCAAGGTAGCCCAACAAAGAATTTTTGATTAACCTTTCAAATAACCTAGACAGAATAGGAGTATGATTAATAGGGCGATAATTCGTAACGAGGTTCGAATTACCAGATTTTAAACGTGGGATAATAACAGAGTGTTTCCAATGAGTTGGAAAAATTCCACATTTGAGAGAAATATTGAAAAGATTTAATAAGAGTAAAGGAAAGTCTTCATTATCGTTGTGTAAGATGGCTGAAATAAAACCTACATCATCAGGCTTATAAGAGATTTTACTTCGACGAGAAATGTCTTTTACTTCTTGTACAGAAAAAGTAAAGGAGTCAATAGTATTTAAGGGAGTGCTATTGTTTGCTGGTGGATGGTAAGCGTTGTTATTGAACGAGCTGCTGAAGAATAAAGAGAAAGCCTGACTTATTGTGACCGCATCAGAAGTGACTATATCTTTATCATCTTCGTGGTACATTATGGATGGAATATCATGTGTTGACCGGATACACCTGGTCTTCGAAAGGTAATTTAATGATTTCGTCATTGAATCACTGTTTAAAGCCTTTCTTTCTTGGCGTTCTAGAAGACGAATCTTAACATTTGAAAGAGAGTTACAAAGTTCGTGTCTGCGCATAACCGAAAATAAATCTAACTTATGGTTCACAGAAGCAGAAAGTCGAGCTATCTTTTTCTCCATAAGGTTTATTGGGTCCCGCTTACGCTTCCTAATATGAGAGGAAGACGAACTTCGAATGCATGCTGAGATGTTATCATGAAAGACCGAAGAGATGCGCTCAAAGTTTGAGGAAAGAAAGAATTCTGTCCAGTCGTAGGTTCTAAGAATATTCGAAAACTTCGTCCAATTGATATGAACTTTCTCATCTTTGCGTATATGCGCTGGTTTTTGCGAAAGACGCAAAACGCAAGTTATCATATTATGGTCGCAACCGGGTAGTGAAGTTAAGATTTCAACGTTGGTGGGATCAGTGCCTAAAGTAAAAATCAAATCTAAAACGCTGGACAGCCTCGTGGGCTTCTTCACAGATTGTGTGAAACCTAAAAGATGAATCGTTTTGGAGAAGGATGAAAATTTATTTGAAGAATGCGGGGAATTCCAGCAGGCGTGTGGCATGTTGAAGTCTCCAGCAATAATCTTATTATTGAAGGGGGAAATGGACGCCTCAGTAAAAACATTTATAAGCTTATCAACAGTGAGTGTGGATGGAGATGGCGGGTTGTAAATGCATCCTAGGAGAGCATCAAGAGAAGGTAAGGAGATCCAAATTGAGTCGTCTAGATCATCTAATATACGAGAGCTATGTATTTCTGCTTGGAGATCTGTACTAACATAAATAAGAATACCACCACCACGAGTGTGGTTGCGGTCCCTACGAAACATAAAATAGTTGGCTAGTTCAAGTGAAACGTTGGGAACGTCATTAGTTGTCCACGTTTCTGTTATAAGAACTATTTCGTGTGGGTTTGAGAGCAAGAAATGTTGAAGGGCAGGGAGCTTAGAAATAATTGACCGAGCATTAAGTAACAGAAGGCGAATTTTAGGATATTTAACATGCGTAATAGAAAACGATTTACACGAGTTGTTTGAAATTGTCGGAGCTAATATGGGTAAGGGTTGTGGTAAAGGAAAGGAAAATTTTCTATTGAGCCATACATGTTTTGAAATGGGTTTGTGTAAGCACTAAACGAGTTCCCATTCATGAGGGGGCGCTGATCTAGAAGACGTGGAGCGTATTGGAGTGGAGAAGTGTAGGGTCTTGGAGGAGGATAGTAATAGGGCTGCTTGGGATAAAAGGGACTTTGCGGGAGGATAAGTGGATTAAGTGGGCCAGGTATAACCGGGAACCGTCTATGTACGGGGTGATAATTACATGAGCCATTAGATGGATTATTTCCATCAAAATTACGCCCAACCGTATGGTTCCTAATAATGCGCGGTCCACCACGTAGTAAGGGTAAATTTGATTTGAAGACAGGGAGCACGACTTTTTTGTGGCTTTAATTATAGGTCGAGCTGAGGGCTGCAAAGCTGCGGTGACGGTTTCCTTAGTGGGGACATGGCTATTAGGGCCAGGTGTTAACATTGCGTCGTCAATGTTTAACTTAGAATTAGTTGTTGATGTTGATGTGGAATTATCAACGACAATATCCAGGTCTATTAAATTGGGAATAACTGTTGAGGGTTTTACTACGTTGAAACGCTTGGGAACGCATTTGCGTTGTAAGGGTGTGTTGTCTGGCTTGATCAACACATTTAAAAATGTAGGCAGTGATTTTAAGACATGTTGATTATTAAGTATATGTAACGCATAATTTTCGTTAACACATTTTAATAATATCGGGGCACAACTGCGGTTAGAAGGCTTTCTAAGCCTAATTATAGATGCCGATTCTAGAGGGAGGCCATAACGAGACATTACTGTCTTTTTGAGGTCCACTAAAGGATATCTATCGCCTACATTAAGAAGAATAATGTTTTTAGCACGGTTTCGACGCTGCTCAATTTCTGAGGTCAGCGACACTATGAATCGACCCGTTTTTTGAAGAAGATCAGAGTCTAATACGTAACTAGGGTCGAGAAGGATAGCTAGTGGTTCTAATATACTGCAAATTTTAGAAACCGTGGACAGCTTATCCGCAACTGATTCAATCTTGTTTTCTAGGTTCCGTACAGTGGTCAGAACCGTGGACATATTTCCATCAAGAACCACCGAACATTTTTTTAGTTGAGATGTAGTTCGGTGTGTTGCTTTTGAAGATTTCGATAGCTTGTAATGAGACATATCGACAATATAAATATAAATATGTGTAGTGCAGATAAAAGACTTGCCAAAATTTCAAACACCCCGGCTAAAAAGCACGATAATCGCCACATGGACGCCAGGCGTCCGGTTTGTTCTTTTCGACCATGTGAAGAGGAGTGGCCCAAGGTGAATTCGATGGACGGATTATTCCGAGTTAAATCATATGCTCAAATTCTCGTTTGGCAGCTTCAAGTTTGTTAGGCGCCAGTCTCCGTGGTCTACTAAAAACCGGGGGTCCACGGGTTGAAATATGGTGTTTGATGTCATGCTTCAGAGGGGTGTCATGTGCACATGGTTTGAAGATATTCGAAAATTCTCTCATGAGAGGAACATAATTCGGTGCGGTATCTGGAATCGGGACTCGAATAGTTTGTATGGGTGAATTAGACAAATGGCCGATGACGTTAATCTTTGTGACATTGTCAATGAGCTTTCGTGTACTCATGTTGACTGAAAGATTAAAGTGTGAGAGGAAATCGGCTCCCAAGATAGGGGTTTTGACGTCGGCAACAGTGAAAATCCATCGAAAGTTACGTCGCAGACCGAGGTCGATGGAAAGTGATCGTTGGCCGTATGTGCTTATTCGAGTGCCGTTCGCCGCTTGTAGGGTCAATGAAGAGTGATTTCTGCGTTCCAAGTTTGTGGGTGGGATGACGCTCAGTTCGGCTCCCGTGTCAATCAGAAAACGCATCTTTGTTGAACCATCAGTGACATAGAATAAGCGGCTGGTGTTATTGCCAGACAAAGCTGAGGCTTCTACTGCCTGGCTTCGCGGCTTCTCTGATTTTGGTTTTGCGTTTTGAAGCTGCATGTGGTTCCCTCCACTACGAGGACGGCTTCGACTCCTGTTTAAAAGCTGTATTTGCGAAGTCAAATTGCTGATTTGGGATTTCAAATCAGATATATCCTTGTTCAAATCTGCGAAGGGAGTGCAAGGAGTGGAAATTGGTTGGCTGACCGTGCAGATTGATGTGTTACGAGAGATGTCATAGACTTCATCTGCAACTTGAGCAAGCTTGTCTAAGTTACTGTCGTTTTTCATGATAACCAGAACTTTACGCAAATCGTCTGGCAAACTCTGGAACCAGATATGTCGTATTATTCGTTCGTCAACCTTCTGTGTGCCTTGTAACTGTAACAAATGGCGTAAGTGTTGTGAAGGTGTACGATCTTCTAGCTCAGAGCTGGATAGGAGTTTTCGCAAGTTTTGCTCATCGCTGGAACCGATTCGAGAGATGATCGCAGATTTGAGCTTATCATAAGGATCTGTGGCAGGTTGATCATAAATTAAATCAGCAACTTCTCTGGCAATGGAGGTTGGGAGCATTCCAACAACGCGGTTGTAGTGTGTGCGTTGCGTTCGAACACGGTATAACTCGAATAGAGCTTCGATTTGTGCAAACCATAGACGTGGTTCTGTCTCGTCGAAGACTGGTAATGTGAATTGATTGATAAAATCATCTTCCATCTTGTTTTCGTTATTTGTACTATGGTTCATTGCGTTAATCGAATTGAATGCGTGTTCGGGCTCACCAATTTGTAGTGGATATTGAGGAACGGATTCCGAGGCTGCGTGTATCCCAGTTATATCCACATACAATTCTGACTCCCAGACCACCACAGAAGAACGAAAACCGTGCGTAGACAAAGAGTGTATCGTAATTAATGCGAGGTTACCAACAAGAAAATTTTGAATTACAAAGTTATTGATTACTATTGATTAAATATTTGAACGGTCACCACAGATATTTTTTGTTTGTTCTTTAAATTAAAAATAACATGCAATCTAAATATTAAATCTGTGATAGTTTTTTTTCCCGAAAATTGTTCCTTCGATTAACTGCACTTGGGGTTCCGCACATTTTGATTTGTCCGTTACCCGTGTTTACCGTTATTGGAAAACAGTAATTTTTTGTGCTCTCAACTGAGCTGTTTGACTTCCGTTTATTGGACGCGTTGGGTTTGCATTGAAACCTGTATTCGATTAAATAAATAAAAAATAAATAAATAAATAATAAATTTTATTCTTGGAAATCCAAGGCATGTTAAACATGATCAATAATTTCCAAAAGCTTTGTACAATCAGATTATAGGATGTACATTTGCAAAATAATTTTTTCAAGGTCATTTGTTTCAGCGAATTTAACGTTCAATAAATATTCTTGGGAATCCAAGGCATGTTAAACATGATCAATAATTTCCAAAAGCTGTGTACAATCAGATTATAGGATGTACATTTGCAAAGTAATTTGTTCAAGGTCATTTGTTTCAGCGGAATTTAACGTTCAATAAATATAAAGGTAACGGTATTTGATGTTGTTTCCAGGTAATCGGTACGTGATCTGATATTTTACGAAAACACATCTATTGCAGGGATAAGTCTAGAATGTTTCCGGCAACACTGATGATCAATGGATAAAGTCCATCAAAGATGCGCGAAGAATCTCTATTGTTGATGTTCCAAACGTTTTCATTTTGATTGTTGTAAATAGATTGATCTTTCCTGACCATGAGCCGTTTTCTTGTCCGCTAGGCGAAGGTGGTCTATTCCACTAGTTTAAGGTCTGGGGGCCAGTTTCATTTTGGTGCGGATTGAGAATTTTGCTGTGGAGAAAAAAACTCAGAGGCGAGAGAATGCTGTTTCGAACGATATGAATGGTTATTTAATATCAATATCCAGGAATGCCATTATTATATAAATCATCAAGTAGAACATTTAAATTAAGTAGATTGCGAATTTTATCAACGGTAAGAAATGAAGCTAGATGTGATTTGAATTCATTTAAAGAGGAACTGAGTCTTATATATTTTGGAAGAAGATTCCACAGTTTAGCATATTTAGTCAAGAAGAAACTGTTCCTTACTTTAGTACGAAACCTTGGTAACTTAATAGTTTTTTCACTGTTTCTCAAGCTATATTTAGAATCATGCCGTATATGAATATTCGAACGTATTTCAATATTATCCGTTGACAGTATTTTAAAGAATAAGATGAGGTTATGCTTAAGTCTGCGAAACCATAGAGGATCGAGTTTCAGTTGTATACATCTTTCTCTATAGGATAGTTTGGTGGTATAACCGATTATTGATTTTGAGAAAGAACGTTGTATCTTTTCTAAAACTATGCTATCGGTTTTATTTATATTAGTATATATTATGTTACAATAGTCAAAGATAGGAATGGTGAATACTTTATACATTTCTAGTTTACAATGAGGCTGAATTATAGATCTGTGTATAGTATTCATACTTTGTCTGGCTTTAGTAATAAGGTGGCGTATCTGTTCGTTGAAAGTGAGTGATGAAGAATATCGGAATCCTAAATCACGCGTGCTATCAATCATTTGAATTGCGTTATTGTTTAGAAGGATTGAGTTGTTTTGTATCGTGCATCTTATAGGCATGAAATTAGATTTTGCTGTTGAGAACGTTAGACCATTATTTTTGGCCCAATCTGCAAGGGCAGCTAAATCATTGTTTAGTCGAGCTATATAAGTTTGTGCTTGATTAGCTGGGAAAGTGATGACAACTTTCATGTCATCAGCGAATAAGAACAGTTTGCTATGCGAAATGACGTTATGTATGTCATTTATATATATACGAAATAGTAAGGGGCCTAATACGCTACCTTGAATCACCCCACTGGGGATAGGTAGACTGCGTGATCTACGGCCGTTAACTTCGACAGAGTAAGTGCGATCAGTAAGAAAAGAAGTTAACCAGGAAAGAAGATTACCACCGATGCCATATGATTCAAGTTTCGATAATAATATCTTATGAGGAACAGTATCAAATGCTTTAGTTATGTCTAGGAAGACAACTACAACTGCCGAACCTTCCTCTATCGATGTAGTAATATAGTCGAGGTATTCAAGCTGACATGTAATGCATGATCTTTTATTTAGGAAGCCATGTTGAGCTTTAGAGAAGAAACTTGGAGATAAGTGATTTAAGATAGCTTTTTTTATTATTTTTTCAAGTAATCTGGATAGTATTGCTGTGTGGTTAATTGGGCGATAATTTGATACCGTGTGCTTCGAGCCAGATTTATGTCTGGGTGTAATGACAGAGTGTTTCCATTCTATAGGGAAGATTCCAGATTCGATTGAAGTGTTAAATAAGTTCAGTAGAAGAAGTTTGAAATCGTCACCACCCATTCTGCAAATTGCGGGCGGAATGCCTGTTATGTCTGGCTTGAGACTGAACGTAGTTTGCTTGCAGACTTCGTGAATGTCTTTCAGATGTATGCATATAGTGTTTAATACACTAGGTGATCGAAATGTTCTAGTCATATCTTTATTGATGGAAGTATTGTAAGTAGTATTAAAATATTTAAAAAATTCTTCGCAGATTGTAATAGGGTCTGTAATTCTTATTTCTGCCGAATTATAAGTTCGATCCTGAATAATAAAATCTACTTTGCTGGTTGAGTTTACGGTTCGTGATTTAAATAACTTGCTAAGTGATTTTAGCTTATCACAACTGTTCAGTGCTCTATTTTCTGATGCAATCAATGTGTGGTCTAGAATGAGTTTGTGGTCACTCAATAGTTCATAGGAACGTAAACGAGCAAAGATATCATTATTGTTAATTGCAACTGTAGACCACTTTTTCATTTTCTTTTCCATTTTCTCGAGCCTAGTTTTGTTTTATGCGTTTTCTAGAACTGCTAGCTTTATCGATTAAACTTATAATTTTCGAATGGAAAGTCGAGGATATAGTTGGAAAATCATGTGAAAGAAAGAATTGAGACCAATCTTCAATCCTTATAAGTGTTGAAAGTAACTTCCAATCGATGAAACGGTGAAGAGTCTTGACTTCATTTGTAGCTTTGCAAGTGCATGATAGGTGGAAGGATAATATTTTGTGGTCCCCATTAAAGGGGGAAGGCAATATTAGTAAGTTGTTTGGATCAATATTTAGAGTAAAGACTAAGTCAAGAATGTTGTCCTTTCTTGTTGGTCTATCAATAAATTGTTTGTACCCTAGTAAGTCAAGTGTTTTCATAAAATTTGTATGAGAGCTAACTTTACTTCGTTCGTGCCAGTTTAAATTAGGCATGTTAAAATCACCGGCTATAAGTTTATAACGTGCTTGATGTAAAGACGTTTCAATGAAAGCTTGAGTTAATGTATTCAGATTATATGAAGTTGAGCCTGGTGGGTAGTAGATGCAGCCTATTAAAAGATCTAGTATAGGTAGTTCTATCCATAGTGAATCTTCAAGTTCTGTTAAATTCGAAGATGTTATACTATTAGCTTTAAATCTTGAATGCACATAAATAAGGCAACCACCACCTCGTTTCAGAGTGCGATTTCTCCTAAATACCTGGTAGTTAGGTATCATGAGTTTAGAGTCAGAGTGATCATCACGGGTCCAGGATTCAGTTATAAGAATAATATCTACAGGTTTAGAAGATAGGTAAGATTTTAGTATATGGATTTTAGGTATAATTGATCTAGCATTTATGACCAGAAAACGAACAATACAAAGGTCGGAAGTTGAAGGATTTGGGGTGAGTGCATTAGAAAGTTTACTATGCTTAAAATTTAATTTATGTATTTTTGAAAAAAAGTGGTATTAGTGTTAAAGTATGGTTCATAATTGGAGCGAGAAACATAAGGATTGTAAAATGAAGTTTGGGGAGTATAATTATTATAATAAGAGGGATATTGTGTTATAGTAGGTGAATTATAATAAGGTTGAATATTACATAAAGGTGTAGGGGGAGGTGATGAATGGTGATAGTGTTGCTTATATGATAGGGGGTTATTCATTAAGAACCGAGATGTGTTAATACGGTTATTGAGATTGGGTGAACCACTTATATAATTAGTTGTCTGCATTCGTTGTCGGTGAAGTGGTCTGATTAGTGCTTCTCTGTATGTAGGAGGGTTTGGTAAGAGGGGTCGTGTTTGTCTTAGTTTAGGTAAACGCTGCGGGCGTAGATGCAGATCTCGAGTTACACTCACACCTTGTTTATCAGGTGCGGATGTCGAACTTTGGTAACTATTAGAGTTAATTTCTTTTACAGTTTCACATTGCATTTGTTCATTGGTATCTGAGATATTGTTACTAATATTGGAGCTGATAACTTTACGTTTTTTATAGTTAAATTTTCGTTGCATTGGTGTTAAGTCCGGTTTTAGGACCACACCCGAGAACCTAGGAATACTTTTCAAAAGGTGTTTATTATCAAGTAAATACAACGCAAAACTCTTATCTGAAAATTTTATTAAAATAGGGGTGCGTTGTTTAATTGTATTTTTGCGGAGTCGAACTATAGTGAAACATTCAGTAGGGATGCCGTATGTCGAGAATATACATTTTCCTAAATCGTTTAAAGGGTAGTTATCTGCAATATTAAAGATGATAACATTTTTTGAGCGAGCTTCTCTTTGGTATATTTCAGTGCTCATGGTTTCTATAAATTTATTTGCTTGAATCAATATATCGTGGTCTATACCAATATCAGAGTTAATGAGAGATAAGAGCGGTTTTAGAGAACTATAGTTGGATTTGCATTTTGCTAGTTCGTTTTTAAGTTCTGATAACTCTGATTCTACTTTTTTTAATTTATTCAGGATAATTGAAGTGTCACTGTCTAATCTGACAGTACAATTACTAGGCTTAGATAATTTACGTAGCTTAATTCGAGAAGATAATAGGGTTTTCGAGTGCATGCTTTCACCGGAAATATTTAATGGATTCAGCAGATATTATTTCAATGAAATTAAGTTAAAATATGTAACGAGAATACGTTGAATATAAGTAGAGCAAGTGTAATCAAAGAATTGGGATCACGTACCAAATTTCGAGCAGTCCGCGACCTTGAGGTTTGTTATATTTTGCTTTTAACCGTCTTTGTCAATATAGTACAGCGTAAATTGACGTATTATTCTGATTTAGGATCGATTCGTAAACGCTCGTCATTCCCGGTATAAGCATCTCTTGGCTTGTAGCAGGCAACTAGTTTCCGTGACAGAAACTATTTCCCAGTGACGATTTGGTCGCTACAGTACTCAACGTTGGAATTCGATTTGGACCGTATTTGTCTCAATTGGAGAAAATACAGTACTCAACGTCAAATTTGTGGACGCTACAGTAGTCAACGTTGAATTCGCTCACGTCAATATGCCTGTTACACACAGTTTGCCGAAAAGATCAAATCTTCCCAACAGTTGGTCGATAATGGAACGGAATACACCGCAGGTGAGCGCATTCCTTGTTCTGTTGGTGGCTCTCGAGGTAGCCTAAGGGGTTCAAAGATAGAATCAAACATTGTTGTTCGTAAGGCTTAGATGCGTTTGAAACTCCTGAAACTGTCACAGAAACGTGAAGCTCTCGATATGCAACTGAAATTGCTTGAGGCGGCACAGGAGGTTACAATGGCTGAGATTGCTGCCTCGGCAAGTTATCTTGCGCATTGTGAGCATCAAAAGGAAAAAGTAGCTGACTACCCTTGTTCGGAGGTAGAACATTCTTTTCGTAATAAAGAGATCGGTAGTTTACCAAGATCTGACCTTCCGAAGATAGAATTTATGTCTTTTGACGGTTCAGCTAGCACCCACGGAAATTTTTTTCGTCAGTTCGAGAACTATGTGGAGTCTAGAACTCGTGATGACGGACAGAGGTTTCTATATTTGCTACATTATTGCCGAGGTAAAGCAAAGTAAGCTATTGAAGAGTGTGTCATGCTGCCACCTGAACGTGATTATAAGCGGGCGAGATCAATTCTGAAGGACCTCTTCGTGCAACCGCATACAACAGCAAGGCCTGTTAGCCTTGTCAATTGTCTAAAAATTGTTTCTATTTGTGTAATGTTGAGGAATATTGATTTTTGTGTTGTCGATGGTGATCTGAAAGCTGAGTTACCTGACATTGAATTAGCTCAGTCGTATTTTGTGACAAAATTTCCCGTCAATAATTCGGATCAGATGG